>JAADXZ010000266.1:0-29414 GCA_023338055.1 Phytopythium mirpurense | reverse complement strand
TGCCACTCCTTCGCCTTGAGCGTCTCCATCCACCTGCAACAACTGCTGCAGGCGCTTGTAGCGGCGGTTCTTGGCCACCACGTCGATGGCCGTCGAGACGCGCGCGCGACGCCACTCGTGGTCACCAGCGCCGCTCCCCCTTCCCGCTCCGTCGATTGGCGCATCCAATTGCTGCGAAGCATCGTCCGGAAGCTCCAGCGACGCCATGTACGCGTCCAGCGGGTCGATCTCTGCGTCGGCAGCACTCGAGGGCGATGCGCTCTTCATTCGCTCACTTGTCCGAATGATGTCCGAACGAAAGTGTCGATGTACAGATCAGCTCGTTCTATATAAAGTAATTGGACAGTGATGTACCGCCAGAAAGCAAAGAGGGCACTTCTAATAGGACATACCTGTGGTTGTGAGCTTTTTGATGCCGACGTGATGCCAAGGCCAGGCATTGCACGCCAGTGCCCTCTCTCCTACTCTGCCTCCCCCCACAGTTCATTTACTGATGATACAGAGCTCATGGCGACTTGACTGGCCACGGTCTACTGCCTAGGAAAGGCAAAAACTGCTTGGGTACGGCGGGTGCATGTCCTGTATTGGTATACTCCGAGCGCTGTGAAGCCTGCTCGCTCGCTCACTCACTCAGCCCTTCGTCGGAAACCAAAGGCCCTAGTCCTTCTTGAACTCGGCGAGCAGCTCGGCGAGCTCGCCCGACTTGTTCATGTCCGTCACAATGTCGCAGCCGCCGACGAACTCGCCCTTGACGTACAGCTGCGGGATCGTGGGCCATTGCCTGCGGTGCATGCCAAGCGTCAACGCGACAGAAACCGCGTCAGCGATCCATCCGTCACCACTCCCACAAGCCTAGCGCCTTCTAGCCAGCATCAATAGCACACGTACGAGTACTCCTTGACGCCCTCGCGGATCTCCGGGTGGTCCAGCACGTTGACGCTGTCGAAGCTCACGCCCTGCGCGTGCAGGATGCGCACGACCTGCATGCTGAAGCCGCACTGCGGCGCCTGCGGCGTGCCCTTCATGTACAGCATGACGGGGTACGTCTTCACGTGGCTCTCGATCATCTTGATGATCTCGTCCTTCTCCGACGACTTGGCCGCGTGGTACTTGGGCTGGAAGTCCGAGTGCGAGTCCTTGTCCTCACTGAAGAAGCGCCGCGGAGCCTGCGCCACCGCCGCCGCCATCGCGGGCGCAGAGCCCACACGCGGGGCCACAAGCGCTAGCGCGTGCTGGCCACTACGCGCGGCCGTCTGCAGCAGCGCGCGGCGCGTCGTCGACTGGATCGCCGCCAGCATTCTCCTTCTCCTTGGTTGCTGTCGAATGTGGGTGTGATTGCGGTCCGCAGGTCGTCGCCCAGTGGGTGTAAAACGCATATGATTGGTCGATTTTGGATTAGATCCACGCATACAATTGGTTAAAACGTTCAGTCAAGTACAGTAATATAGTGTCATGTCAGTAAAATGAGGTTAGTGCGTTCGTTTCCCCGCCTCTTCCTCTTTGTACCGGTATGCTACAAGCGAACACGTCGCGCCACCCAAAGCCCAACACGAAGCGCGAGGAAGAAGACGAAGAAGCCCACGCCGCGCCCGCCGCCCCCTACTACATACAGTACCCAAGTCGATGATGAACCCGCCCGACCAGCCGCAGGCGAGCGGCGGCCTCGCGGCCAAGCAAGCCGCTGCCGCCGCCGCCGCGCGCTTCGCGGGCTACTCGCAGTTCTACGCTTCGGGCCCGCTGGCTCATGCCCAGTACCCGCCGGCGAGGGCGGTTGCGCGGCCGCCAGGCCCCCCGCCGCGCCCCGGGATGGCCATGGGACCCCCCGGGGGGCCGTACGGCCGCCCCCCACCGCCCCCGCCGGCAGGTTTCGCTCAGCGGCCAGGCGGCGCGCCACTTTCCGGCCCGCCCCCGCCCCCACGCGGCTTTATGCGGCCGCCGCCGCCCCGAGCGGCTGCTGGGGCGGCTGCGCCTCCTCAACAGTGGCAGTGGTCGAACGGACAGCCGCCGAAGGTGTCCGCACCGCCGGTGCGCTTCTCGTTGCCGCCGCGCAGCCATCTCTCCGCTCCTCCCAGGTCGAACGCTCGTACGCCTCCCTTCTCACCATGCAGCTCAGTCGACACTAACGCTTGTGAGCTGTGACTAATGCAGGGGATTCGCTCCACCGCGCCCTGCTACGTCAGGCTCTGGGTCTGCGCCCGCTCCTGCTCTGGCAGGCAGCGCAGGCGCCGTGAACACCAAGTGGCCGGACTCGCTGCAAGACTACGTCAAGCGCGCGTTCGCCCGGTGCAAGGGCGCGGCCGACCAGGCGCTGACGCAGCAGGCGCTCAAGGACCTGATCACCAACGCCATGATGGCCAACAACCTGTGGACGCGCAACTGGGGCGTCGAGCCGCTGCCGATGCTTGTCGGCGACACGAAGCCCGCGCAGATGGCGGCGGCGGCGGCTGGCGCGAAGCGGGGAATGGCACAGCCGCTGGGCATGAACAACTATGGAGGGAATCCGCTCGCTTTCGGGCCGATGGCGGGATCAGCAACGGCGACCAAGAAGCTCAAGCGGAAGCAGTGCGTGGGAGAAGTGTAGTGCGCGACTCGGTGGATGGGTTGACAGTGACTGACTGATTGCTTGTTGTGTGATGCAGCAACAACGACAACGCCTCGGACTCAGTCCAGGACATGCAAAAGAAGAACCAGCGGCGGCAGCGCTTCTTCAAAGACAAGGCCGAGCTGGCCAAGATGGTCACGCCGACGGTCGACACGAAGAAGCTGCGCGTGGTCAATGAGGAGGGCGAACTCGACCTTGACGCGATGGTCATCAAAGGTACTAGCCAGACGGTTGAGAAGGAATACCTGCGTCTAACCTCGGCGCCGCACCCGTCAACGGTGCGCCCGGAGCCCGTGCTGATCGAGGCGCTCGCGCTCGTCAAGAAGAAGTGGAAGAAGGGCAAGTGCGATTATGTGTATGCGTGTAGCCAGCTCAAGTCGATCCGCCAAGACTGCACGGTGCAGCACATCAAGAACGGCTTCACGGTGCTGGTCTACGAGACCCACGCGCGCGTGGCGCTCGAGTCGGGCGACATCAATGAGTTCAATCAGTGCCAGACGCAGCTGCACGAGCTGTACGAGCAGGGGCTGCCGGGCCAGGCGGTCGAGTTCCTCGCGTACCGCATCTTGTACAGCGTCTACGTGTCGCTGCAGGCCAAGAAGGCCGACTCGAACGCCGGCGTGCTCGGCATGTACAGCGTGCTCGCCTCCGTCACGGACAAGCTGCGAGCCGACCCGGCAGTCGCGCACGCGCTCGGGGTCCGCGCCGCGGTCGCGGTGAACGACTACCATCGTTTCTTTCAATTGTATGTGGATGCTCCTAACATGGCAGGTTACCTGATGGACCCGATGGTCCCCGCGATCCGACTCGCGGCGCTCCGAGCAATGTGCAAAGCGTACGTGGTGGCTTGGGATTAGCTTGGGCGGTTATACGGCCATCTGACCTGACGATTCTACTGCTGTGACATCAGCTATCGCCCGACGCTGCCGCTCGAATACGTCAAGCAAGAGCTCAAGCTCGAAGACAAGGACGGCGACGAGTTCATCGCCAAGTGCGGGCTCGTGTTCGTCAAGGGCAAGAAGTCGTCGATCGATACCAAGAATTCGGACATCGTGTGGGTCCTCAGTGACCAGTCGTCGCTCATTTAGGTGCTCCCATGGCGCTTCCACGAGCTGCCGTGAAGGTGCGAGGCCCTGTACTCTACTCCAGGCGGCTGCTCTGACGACAGTTGGAGGGGAGGGCCCAAGACGACCAGCCTCGCCGCCTGTTTGATTCTCCTGCTGTATTTTCATCCCCATCGCCCCGAGTCTCGCCGAGACGCGGGCTCATCCCCGGACTGCGCGAAGCGTATGCGTCGGAGCTCTGCGGACTCGCCCCACGGCACGTGTCGAGCGTCACGCGCGATTCCTCTCGAGGAGAGCGCGAAGAAGACGATGAGCGTGCGGTGTGGGCGATCGAGCGCACACGCCATTCGCCTCTGCGAGCTCGCATACGTTTTAAGCAAGGCGTCGAGTGGCGCCGGCAAAGCCTCTCCTTTTCTTTATCCAAGCGCGTTAAAGCGGCGGCGGTGGCGACCACGATCCTGTGCACGGTCAGCTGGACGCGCGGGCTACATGGTCGAGGCGCGGTTGATGGAGCGGCGGCGTCCACGCTACGGGCACCGTCTCGTGACTGTACCCTTCGCTCGCGGCGATCTGTGTGCGTCACTTGAGCTGCTTGACCGCGCCAGTCAACCGCGCGAAGGTCGAAGGTTCGTCCACGCGCTGCTGCGTACACTGCTCACGGCTAAACTGAATACACGTGCCGATGGCGTCGTCGACGCAGCGCCTAGCACTCGTTGAAGCCGTTGTTGGCGAGCGCCGAGAGGTGCTTGGCGACCTGGCCAGTGACCCACCAGAAGGCGCCCTGGGTCGTCAGGTCCCCCCAAGCCATGGCGTCGTCCACGAGGAACCAGAAGGCGCCCACGACCGCCGCCTTGGCGACCGCGCTGACCCTCCCCATGAGCGCCACGGCGGGCAGATTGGTCTCGTCGCCCCATCCGAGCTCCGCCGCCTCCTGATCTTGGTAGACGCTCTTGTCGGAGGGCTCGTCCCGCTTGATCCTGATGGCGTTGGCGACGGACAGCAGCAGCCCGCCCACGCCTATGGAGGCGCAGACGGCGACGACGGTGACGCGCTCGTGGTTGCACAGGGCGGTCTCGCCGGGGTCCTCGACGCAGGCGGCCACGAAGAAGCGGTAGAGGAAGACGAGGCCGAGCACGAGCGCCAGGGCCGAGGCGCCGCAGCTCGCGAAGACGACCCAGCTGTTTAGGGCGAGGCGCTTGAAGACGCCCAGGATGATGCTCGCGCTCGTGATAATGGTGGTGCCCACGAGGATGTAGAGCACTTTGGCGGCGTCCTCGTACAGCTCGGGATTGCTCTCGCTCAGTTCGTTTAGCGTGAGGACGGACGTGGCGATGGCGTACACGTTGGAGCCGACCGTCGTCCACTTGGCGAGCGCGTGGTCCGTCTTGGGCGCGGCGCCAAAGAGGACGCTCAGCGCCGCCGGCACCACGACAAGCAGTGCGTCCAGCTTCGTGGCTGGCAGGACCGAGTCGGCCATGGTGCGTGTGTAAGCGGTACGTGCGATCAGAGATGCGTCTGCTGCTGCTCAAAGCGCGGGCGTATATCGTGTCGGCGTCGAAGCGTTTTAAGAGTGAGGCGAGGCGGTTGTATGGAAGTGGCTCTGCCCGTCGAGCGTGGCTTGCCCAGAGGAAGAGGCCAGGCAGTCCCCATTGGCTCGCAAAAGCCTCAGCTTCAGTATCGGGTAGCTGGTAGCTGGTAGCTGGTTGAAGTAACTGGAATCAAGACCAGCTCCTTGGCAAGGAGCTAGGGACGATTGCACGCCATGGTACCCACCCGCGGCGCTTCAAACGCCACGCAAGTGTGTCTGTCGGTGGCTAACAAACTGGACGCAAGTGCATGGTAGAAGTGCGTGGCAAGAGAGACAAACACTCGTTCGGGTGTCGACCGCTGTCCACCAGTGGGTGCGGCGGCCTTTGGAGGGATCAGCGGCACCACCCGCATTCTATCTGCCTATCGACTCCACCCCACCCTACCCGTTCCGAGAAGCGGTACCAGGACGAACACCTCGGCACGCAACAGTGAGCCCTCGCGTCCTTTCTACTCCAAGCATCAACCTCGCTCTGCGCGCGTCTGCGCCCCCTACAACTTGCGCTTCTTGGCCGCGGGCGCCGCCATGGACCCCTCGCGCGCGAGTTGCACCATGGCGGCGTCGGCGATGGCGAGCGAGGCCATGGCCTCGACGAGCGGCACGGCGCGCGGCAGCACGCACGGGTCGTGGCGGCCCTTGGCCTCGAGCACCGTCTCGCCGCCGGCGTAGTCGACCGTCGCCTGCGCGCGGCCGATGGTCGACACGGGCTTGATGGCCACGCGGAAATAAATGTCGGCACCGCTCGAGATGCCGCCGAGCACGCCGCCGGCGTGGTTCTTGGTCACGCCGAGGCGCGTCTGTCCGTCCGCGCGGTCCTGCTGGTCCGCGGGCAGGCTGCAGAAGGGGTCGTTGTGCTGCGAGCCGCGCATGCGCGTGCCCGAGAAGCCCGAGCCGATCTCGAAGCCCTTGGTCGCGGGCAGCGACATGATGGCGTGCGCCAGCACGGCCTGCAGCTTGTCGAAGCACGGCTCGCCCAGGCCCACGGGCACGTCGCGGATGACGCACGTGACGACGCCGCCCGTCGAGTCCTCGTCGTGCTTGCAGGCGCGCACCTCGGTCGCCATGGCGCAGGCCGAGGGCGGGTGCGGGCAGCGCACGGGCACCAGGTCGTCCGTGAGCCACTGCTCGAGCGCCGCGGGCGCGGGCACCACGTCGCCGCGGCGGCTGTACACAACCCCGTCCTTGTCCATGTACGCGGGCGTGGCCACGTCCTCGGCCTCCTGCACGAACTGCGCGTCGTACTTCTTGTCCTCCTCGAGCTGCCGCGCGGCAACCTCGGCCGCCGAGCCGCCGCCCGCCACGCGCGTCCAGCGGCTCGGGTCGCGCAGGATGCGCAGCGAGCCCAGCTCGTCCACCTGCGCGCGCGTGTAGACCGTCTTGGTCGGGTCGCTGCGCGCCTCGACCGGCATGTCGACGCCGCCGATGGCGCTCACCCAGGCCACGACCGTCGTGCCGAAGCGCTCGCGCAGCCACTTGTCCGCGATCGCGGCCGCCGCCACGCGCCCGATGGTCTCGCGCGCGCTGGCGCGGCCGCCGCCGCTGGCCGCGCGCGTGCCGTACTTCATCTGGTACGTGTAGTCAGCGTGCCCGGGCCGCGGTACCGCGTCCATCTCCTTGTAGTCGCCCGGGCGCACGTTCTCGTTGGCCACGAAGAGCGCGACCGGCGTGCCCAGCGTGCGTCCCTTCTCCGTGCCGCTCAGGATGCTCACCAGGTCCTTCTCGTCGCGCGGCGTCGTGAGCTTGCTCTGCCCCGGGCGCCGGCGCGTCAGCTGCGGCTGCAGGTCCGCCTCGGTCAGCTCGAGCGAGGGCGGCACGCCGTCCACGATGCAGCCCACGCCCTTGCAGTGGGACTCGCCGAACGTCGTCACGCGGAAGAAGCGGCCGAAGGAGCTCATGGTGGCGGCGGTGGCGGTCTAAGGGTCTAAGGGTCCGGGGGTATGGGGGTATGGGGGAGCACAGGAGGAGCACGAGCGATTAGGAGCGCAAGTGGTGGCGCCGAATGGAATTTTCGTGTGAAAGGAACGAGCCGTACAGGAGTCGACCGGCAGAGGGAGGTACTATTCATAGTACCTCATGAAGTACTATTTGGTGTAATAACGATCGGGATTTTACTCGTGTTCAGAATGGGCGTGATTGTCGTCTTCATTGCGCAAACGATAATGGTATTAGTCGCCGTTTTTCACGGACCAATTACACGGACTAAAAGACCAAAAGACCAATCGACCAATTGACCAAAAGACCAATCGACCAATCGACCAAACGACCAAACAACCAAATGACTAAACGACCAAATGAACAGATGACCAAACGACCAATGACCAAACGACCAAACGACCAAACGACCAAACGACCAAACGACCAAAAGAGCAAACAGCTCAATTCGCGCCAAACCATGAGAGGATCCCGAAGTGGCTTGCTGAGCTGCACCCTCGTCTACTCTCTTCTCACTCGCCAGCCGCGACCGCCGGGTACTTGGCAAGCAGCGCGTCCCACGTGGCGGAGCCCTTGACGAGCCGGCGCACCTCGTCCACGGCGTCGGCCATGGGCAGCCGCAGCTGCTTGGTCGAGTCGCGCTCGCGCAGCGTCACCGAGCGGTCCTGGACCGTGTCAAAGTCGATCGTGACCGCGAACGGGATGCCAAGCTCGTCCGCGCGCGCGTACTTGCGGCCGATGGCCACACTCGACGAGTCGACCTTGCACTCGAGGTCCTCGGCCGCGAACGCGAGCTCGAGCTCGCCGGCAAAGGGCTCGAAGGCCGCGTTGCTGCTCAGCGGCAGCACCGCCACCTTGATGGGCGCGATGAGCGGCGCAAAAGCCATAACGCCGCGCTTCTCGTCGCCCTCGCGCGTCGAAAAGTTGTGCTCGAACACGGCCGTGAGCAGGCGGCCGACGCCGAAGCTCGGCTCGATCACCGACGGGATGAACTTCTCCTCGCTCACCATCTTCTCGGCCACCTTGATGGCCACCATGTCGCGCGCCAGCGTAAACGTCTTGCCGTCGCACAGCGGCCCGATCGTGGCCTCGCCCTTGGTCGCGAGCTCGTTCTCCAGCGCCTGCGCGCGCGCCACGTCGCTCTTGAGCGCGTCCAGCGCCTCCTGGATGTCCTTGACGTCCGCCTTGAACGCGCGGCCGAGCTTGCCCTTGTTGGGCTTGACGTCCACGACCAGGCGCTTCTCGGGCGTCGCGAACTTGTGCGTGCCCACCATCTCCACCTTGGACTTCTGCGCGTGCACCGTCAGGTCGTAGCACGAGCGGTCCGCGTGGCCGGCGCACTCGACCCAGCCCGTGCTCAGCTTGATCTCCAGGTCCCAGCAGTCCGTCGCGTAGTGCGACATCTCCGTGTCCAGGTGCTGGCGGAAGCGCACGCGCTCGAGGTCCACGCCGATCTTGCGGCAGAACTGGTGCGTGCGCACCAGATAGTAGGCGAGGCTCTCGTTGGCGATCACGCCCTGCGCGACGGCGTCGCCCGCCGTCATCTGCACCGTCTTGCCGTCCGTCAGCTGGTGCTGCTTGGTCAGCAGCGTCAGCGTGTGGCCGGCCGCGACGCGCGCAAACTTGGGGTGCGACTTGTCCTTGGGGTTCACAAAGTACTCAATCTCCGCCTGCTGGAACTCGCGCACGCGCAGCAGCCCCGCGCGCGGCGAGATCTCGTTGCGGAAGGCGCTGCCGATCTGCGCGCACCCAAAGGGCACCTTGCCGGCGTTGTACTCGAGCAGCCGGCGGAAGTTGAGGAAGATGCCCTGCGCCGTCTCGGGGCGCAGGTAGCCGACGAGCGAGCCCTCGGGGCCGATCGCGCACTGGAACATGAGGTTGAACGGGATGGGGAAGCTCAGCTCGGCGCCCGTGCCCGGCGCCTTGATGCCGTACTCCTGGAACACGGCGTGGATCTCGGCGGGCGAGTACGACTCGGCCATGGTCGCGTGGTGGCGGTGCTTCTCCTGCTCCGCCTCGCTCAGCGTCGGGTGCGCGTCTAGAAAGTGCTCCACGTGGTCCTCCAGCAGCTTGTCGGCGCGGTAGCACTCGCCCGACTTGGAGCACTTGACCATGAGGTCCGTGAAGCGCTCCACGTGGCCCGACGTCTGCAGCACGACCTCGGGCATGAGGTTCGTGCACTCAATCTCAAGCAGCTTGTCCTCAAACACAAAGTGGCGGCGCCAGGCGCGCAGCAGGTTGGCCTTGAGCGCGCACGCGGGCGGCCCAAAGTCGTAAAAGCCGCCCACGCCGCCGTAGATCTCGAAGCTCGGCACGACAAACATCTTGCGGATCAGCAGGTCGTCCATGGCCTTCTTGTCGCTCTTGCTCAGCCCGTCCGTGTCCGGGCCCTGCGCCGCCGACGCCGCGTCCAGCTGCAGCTTGAGCGCCTTGAGCGCGTCCACGGCCGCCTTGACGTCGCTCGCCGCACCGCCCTGCTGCTTGAGCTCGCGCACCTTGGCGCCCTGACGCGTCACCGACGCGCGCAGAGCGTCCAGGTCCACCGGCGCGCCGTCAGCCATGGTACTACTGGTGGTGGTGGTAGGTAATAAGGGGTGCGGACGGCGCTGGGGCGTCGGCTTCTTCTTGCTCTTCTTCTTGTTCTTGGGTAGTGGACGGCCAGGCCAGTCTTGTCTCTGGGGGGAGCCACTGACTGGATCTCACTCACTGCCTTTGGATCCATCCGCGCGAGTTCTCCTGGTGTGGAACGGGTAAGCCTTCGATTTGGCATAGTGAGACTGGCGTGCAATCAAATATGCTATTTGATAGGGTTTGGGAGTGACCATCACTCTTGGAGGCACTTCCAAACATTTTGATACGAAGGGGCGCCGCATCGCCTGGCGCAAGAGCAAAAAGCACTGGACGTCGCAGGCTGATCGGATTGTGCTGGCGTGCTGTGGTGATGGATGGGATATAATGCTGCACCCCAGCGTATAATATGGTAGTCGAGCGCGTGCCGCTGCGTACGTGTACGTACGTACGTACGTACGTCTTGGAGCTCAGCGCATGAGTCGGCGACAGTGTCCATGCACTGCGCGACATATACCGGAGTGTCCACGTAACCCCTTGAAGTATCCCATGCTAACGGCGTCATCAGTGACGACGGGTGGGTCATCACCATCTGTTTCCAAACGTTGATACTATTCTTCCTTTCCTTCACCTTTCGTCGCGCCGAAAAGCTTCATCATTTGTCAGTTCAAGGAGAGAGGACCCGCGAATCAAGGAGGGAGGACCCACACGGCTCTTCCACCGGTACAACTGTTCCAAACAACCAGCGTCCGAACCGTCGCCCCGTTCTTAGCCAGATCTCCGCCAACCACGAGAGAACAGAAGAAGCGAGAGAACCACACGGACGACGGCGTCAGCTCGCTCCACTCCTACGCCATTGGCGCTGAGTCTCATTCGCCCTACCCGGCGCCAGCTGCATCTCCAGCGCACTAGGTATCTCACTTTCCAATCCGCCGCCTGCGGGTCACCCCACCCATCCACTGCCGCCCTACACGTTCGTCCCCTCCGCCCTACACGTCCCTACGCACGGCCTACACGTCGCCGTCGTCTCTCCATGATGCTCCGCCACGCCGCCGTCCGCTCCGCGCCCCGCTCGCACGGCGCCATGCGCCTCTGCGCGCTGCAGACGAGCACGTTCCCGGCGGCGACGCTCTCGCCGTCCATCGACGCTCTGCGCGCGGCCACGCCCCCGTCCTCCCCGCCGGCGGCCGCGTCCAAGGCGCACCTGGACTTCTCCAACACGGCGCGCATCTTCCAGTCCAAGTCGACGGCCGAGCTGGCGCGCGCGTACGGTGTCTACTGGCTCTCGCAGCGGCGCTGGCTCGTCAAGCACAGTGACGCGCTGCTGCGCGCGGCCTACGCCGTCCCCGCGGTCGGCCCGCGGCTGACGGACGCGGGGCTGCGCGCCACCTTTTTCGGGCACTTTTGCGCCGGCACGGACGTGCACGAGATCCGGCCCGTGCTCCAGGCGCTCGCGGACGCGGGCATCGGCGGCATCCTCGACTACGCGGCCGAGGCGGACGTCGAGGCCCCGCGCGACCTCAACGGCGTGGATCAGACCCTCGTGTCGGCGCGCACGTACGAGTACGAGGGCGAGGCGACCTGCGACGCCAACGCGGCCATCGCGCGCCACGCCATCATGGACGCGGCCACGACGGCCGCCGCCACGGCCGCCGCGCGCGGCAGCGCGGCGCCCACGGACGAGCCGGCCTTCGTGGCCATCAAGTGCACGGCGCTGGGCAAGCCCGAGCTGCTCATGCGCATGTCGGCCATCATCGTGCAGGCGCAGCTGCTCTTCCACTCGCTCGACGGACCCAACCTCTCGCGCGCCAAGACGCGCTACCTGGACGCGCTCGTCGACTATCCGGCGCTGCGCGCGGGCCTGCAGAACGCCGGCCTGGACGTGAGCGAGGCCGACGCGCGCGCGCTCTTTGAGGCCATGGACGCGTCCTCGAACGACGGCGTGATCGACATTGTCGACTGGGTCAGCTTCCTCGACCCGATGGACCTGACGATGGGGCCGCTGACGCAGTTCATCGACGCCGAGCCGCTCAACGAGGCCGAGAAGAAGCAGCTGCTCAACCTCATCCACCGCCTCGAGGGGCTCGCCACGGACGCGGCCGAGCGCGGCGTCAAGCTCATGGTGGACGCCGAGCAGACGTACATGCAGCCGGCGATCGACCACCTCGTGCTCAACCTGCAGCGCCGCCACAACCGCGACGGCCGCGACGTCATCTACAACACGTTCCAGTGCTACCTCAAGATGTCGTCGGACCGCATCGACATTGACCTCGAGCGCGCGCGCCGAGAAAAGTTCCGCTTTGCCTGCAAGCTCGTGCGCGGCGCCTACATGGTGCAGGAGCGCAAGCGCGCCAAGGACCTCGGCTACCCGGACCCGATCCACGAGTCGATCGAGCACACGCACGCCAACTATGACGCGCAGGTGGCCAAGCTGCTGCACAACAACGCGCTCGCGAGCTTCATGGTCGCGTCGCACAACGAGGGATCGGTCGAGAAGACGGTCGACAAGATGGCCGAGCTCGGCATCGACCGCGCCACGGGCGGCGTCTACTTCGGCCAGCTGCTCGGCATGTGCGACCACGTGTCGTACACGCTCGGCGCCGACAAGTTCAAGGTCTTCAAGTACGTGCCCTACGGACCCGTCGAGGAGGTGCTGCCCTACCTCATCCGCCGCGCGCAGGAGAACTCGGGCCTCATGACAGGCGCCACCAAGGAGATGGCGCTGCTGCGCTCGGAGATCTGGCGGCGGCTTACGCGCTCGACGTCGCCGGCCCCGCAGCTCGCCAAGGCGTAGGAGTAGGAACCCACGAGAGCTCTTGTCCAGTCAACATAATATATACATACGCCGCACAACCTCGCCACAATCGGATCACGAACCTATACGCACTCACCGCAGCTAGACGACCGCCGAGCCTGTCACGTCGTCCCCATCGCCCTTTGCTGCCTGTCCGCTGCTGTCCGCACTGCCGACGGCGTCACCATTTCCAGCCTTCATCGACGCCAGAGGGTTCAGCCGCCGCCGCTTTCCGGCCGGCGTCGTCGTCTGCGGCACGCTGCCGTCGCCCGTGGCCGAGGAAGACTCAGGGGCGCTGCTGCTCCCGTGGTGGCTGCCGCTCAGCGCTGCGTGGTCGAACGGCAGCTCCTCGCCATCTAATGCAACGAACGGCACGGACAGTACGAGTGACAAACAGTCCGTTAGTTGCCGACGCATCAGAGCCGACGCCAGAGTCGCTGGGCAGGGAGAGAGAGAGAGAGACGTACACTCGCTGTCGAGGAAGCCGGACTCGTCGTCGTCCTCGTGATCGTCCACCGCCCCGATCAGCCCCGCCGAGCCCGCTTCCTCGAGGGTGGAGGACGTCGTCGTCGCGCCTGGTGCTGATGCTGAGGACGAAGCAGCCGTCGAGGCTAAAGACGAGGACGCGCCAGGCGCATTCGACACGAGCGCCGAGCCCGCGACGCACGTGCCGGCGCTGGCCACGCGCTTGCAGGTGCGCTTGTTGTGTCCCTTAACGCCGCACACGCTGCACGAGAGCTTCTCCTGCTTGGGGTCGCCGAACTGCTGGATCTGCTGGATCTTGCGCGGGCGGCCGCGCGTCTTGAGCGCTGGGATGGGCGTCGTCACACCGTCCGCGGGCGCGCTGTCCACGTCGATGGGCGTGACGCGCCTGCCGTAGAGCGACTTGAGCGACGTCATGAGGAAGATGCGCGGGATCACGTCCGCGCGCAGCATCCCCGCGTACGAGACGGCGAGGAAGACGTGCAGGCACGGGAACTTGGTCGCGTCGTAGTCGCCGCACGAGCACGTCTGCTTGGCAAAGTCCACCACGCGCTGCCGACCCGAGCGCTTGTCCACGACCTCGAAGCCGCGCTCGGCCACGCGCAGCACGTCATAGTGCGATGCCACGCTCTCGTACTGCGAGGCCAGCGTGTGGAACGCCGTCGGGTACTCGGAGCTCACGTGCGCGTACTTTTCGGACCGCTGGAAGAGCGTGCTCGCCACCTTGGACACCCAGCCGACGAGGATCATGAGCGGCGCCTTCGTGCATAGCGTCTCCATCCACTGCATGGGCGACGTGGACGCCATCGCCGCTGCTGATCCAGAAAGAGCGCCGTCACCGGGCGAGCCAAGCGACGATGCGTCCAGCGAAGAGCTCCCCGACATCATCATCCCACCGACGCTTGCCACCCCCGGCGCGTGGCTGCCGCTGCCACCGAAGCCTGCAGCTCCGACGAGAGCGCTCTGTAGGAACGAGTCGACCTTGTTCGTCTGCTCGCACTGCGGGAACACGGCGGTGGCGGCGCGCGCGAGCTCCTCGCCGCGGTTATGCACGAGCGTCGACACGACGCGCTCGAGCTCCGGGAAGGCGCGGCGCAGCTGCTCGAGGAACCAGCGCCACTCTCGCTCGCTCTCGGCCGGTGCGAGCCCGATGGCGAGCGGCACGTGGTCGCCCATGGCGTCCTGCGCCGTGACGGCCAGCACGGCGCCGCCGAACGCGGACGTGACGAGCAGCACGCTGAGCAGCAGCGTCGCGCGGCAGTAGCGCAGTGCGCCGGGCGCGAGCGCGCTGGGCGACAGGAAGGCGCGCGCAAAGGTCGTGGTGCCCGGCACGTGCTCGAACGCCGTGACGGACCCGGGGTTGGTCGCCGCGAAGGCCTGCAGGTACCCGCGGATGCGCTGGAAGGAGCGGCTGTCCTCCTCCTTGCGCTGCTGGCGGAGCGCCGACAGTGCGCGCCACGCCGCCATGTAGGACGCCGACACGCCGAACTGGTCCTTCATGAGCTTAGCCATGTCCTTGGGCCGCACGGCGGCCTCGCCCTGCGCCAGCAGCGTCTCCGCGTCGATGCCCAGGCCCTCGAGCAGCCGCGCGCGCTCCGCCGCGCCCGTGCTGCTGGTCAGCAGCGCGTCCATGATGGGCCGCGCCGTCTCGAGCAGCGCGGCGGCCGAGACCGAGTTCTCGCCCTGACGCGCCGCCATGACGGGGCAGCCGGGCGAGTGCGCCATCACCGCGCGCGTCACGTACACGCGGCCGTTGGCGTGGCGGTTCGCCGACACCACGAAGCCGCACACGGGCGCGGGCTTCTTGGCGGCGTCCGCCGAGTCGCCGCCGCTCGCCGCCGCCGCCGCCGCCGTCTTGCGCTCGCGCCACGTGGGGCAGCGCGCCTCGACGCGCTGCGGACTGCTGTGCTGCATGTAGTACGGCGCGTTCAGCTGCACCGAAAGCACCTTGAGCGCGCGCCGCAGCTCGCCCATGTCGCCGTAGCTCTCGCGGAACGGGCCCAGCGCCGGAGACGCGCCGGCCGCGGCGGGTGGCATTGCCGAGAGACTGCTGCTCTGGTGGCCGCCCTGGGCCGCTGGCTTCGAAGCGTGGGTCATCGCAGGGAGCTCGTTGGTCGGTAGGGCGTCTGCGGCGCCGTCTGTGGCGGTGGGAGGCCCGGCAGTGGCCTTGACGCGAGCCATCGACGGGCGTGGAGCTGCTGCAGGCAGGAGGCGTGCCGTCTCGCGCGCTTTTAGGGGAATAAACGTGCGGGAAAGGGGTGGTTTCCGCAATTTCGAGTGGAAAGGAGGGTAGAAAGAGAATTTGTATATTAGCGAATCATATAATTGAAGGACGATTTGATTCGATTAAATATACGTTTACTCTGCAAAGCATGATATTTAGATTAAATATACGTTTTTGTATCATTGACACCATCGCAAAGCAAAGAAAATAAACAGTTGTTTCTGCAATTTATTTGTATTGCCCGCCCAACAGGCGCGGCTCTCGACTTTGCATCTTCATCCCGAGGCGCATCCATAGCTACCAAGGCGTCGGCTTGTGCGCGCTGCAAGCGGCCATGACGAGCACTCAGGCTCCGTCATCGATGCTGGAGATGCAGCACCAGATACGCGCGAACGCGGCCAGCCTGCAGGACTACTTCTCGGACCTGTACTCGTGGGAGAAGACCATAAGCCAGCAGGACGCGAGCCGCAAGAAGAGCAGGAAGAGCGCTGCCGGGATGAGCGCGGCGCCGCCGCCCAGGAACCATCAGTCCGCAGTTTTCGACAGCGGCGTCAAAGAACATGGCGATAAGGCGGGAGGGGAGAAGCCCCGGCCCGCTGATGCACACACGTACGACAAGGGGTACAAGCGCTGGGAGGAGTTTGACGTGGTGCGTCCGCCCACATTGCGCACATGCACAGCCTGCAAAGCCGTGGTGCTCACGTTCTTGTACCGCACGTGACTGCAGGAAGCGGCGCTTCGAGAGGCCGATGGTGATGCCCATGCTCAGAAGGGAGATGCCCCGGAGGTATTGTAGGCGTGGCCGCTGGTCCTGCTGCATGCCACCAGCGTCTGATTGACTGACTGTGTCGTATCTGTTGCTGCCTAGAAGCTGCCGAGCAAGGCTAGTACGACCGCTGTTAAGCCTCGAAAGGCACCGAAGCAGTCTGCAAAGCTGGTCAAGCCAACACCGAGCGAGACCAAGTCGCGCGCCGACATTGAGAAGGAAGAGGGCAACGCGCACTACAAGCGCGGGGACTACGTCGCGGCCATCAAGAGCTACACGCGCTGCCTTGGGCTCGACGCGCAGAACGCGGTCGTGCTGTCCAACCGCGCCATGGCGTTCATCAAGAACCGCGAGTTCGCAAAGGCGGAGGACGACTGCACGCTGGCGCTCAAGGCGGATCCGTCGCACGTCAAATCGTTCTTGCGGCGCGGGACGGCGCGTAATGCGCTCGGGAAGCACCGACTCGCGCTGCTCGACTTTGAACAGAGCGCGGCGCTGGACCCGAAGAACCGCCAGATCCAGACCCAGCTAGCATCCACGCGCGAACTTATGCGCGCGGCGATCAAGCGTGCGCCGAAGCGAACCGGGTTCCAGGTCCAGATTGTCAACGCGCCGACTCCAACTGCCAAGGACAAGGCTATCAAGCTCAAGATTCAAGAGGATGACGAGAATGAGGACAAAGAGAACACGCCCGCTCAGTTGGAGGCTGCTACTGTGAAGGAGAAGGATGAGAAGCCACTTGCCGAAGCCTCCGAGACTGTTGCGGCGTCAACAAGCGCCTCAGCTACTACTTCTGCGGCAAGCTCACTCCCGGTGCGTCGCCCCCAGCTCCCGTCGCTGCCAAAGAAAGCGCCGACGACGTCATACGAGTTCACGCGCGTCTGGAAGACCTTTGCGCCAAAGGGCGACACTGACCGCAAGGCACAGCTCCTCCAGCTCCGCGCGCGTTATCTTCGGATGGTGCAGCCGTCGTCGTTACGCTCTGTGTTTAAGAGCGCGATCGAGTCGGACCTGCTGTGCGAGATCTTCGCCGTGCTCCGCGAGGCGGTGCTGGATGGCGACTCGCCGTCGCGCGCCGATGCCGAGTTCGTGCTACAGTTCGCGCAGGAGCTGACGCGCGTGCCGCGGTTCTCCATGACGGTCATGTTCCTGTCGGACAAGGAGAAACAGGACATGCAGTGGGTGGCGAACGCGCTGCGGTCGGCGCTTGCGAACACGGAGGACGACGCGCGTGCAGTCGCGCAGCTGAAGCGGACGTACGAACTGGCGTGAACAGACAGAGACTAATAGCTGCGCTGAAGCATGCCATTGACGCTCTACAGCGCGTGACCTGCTCTCTCTGTCTCTTTCTCTCTGTCTCTCTCTTGGTGCGCTACTTGTTGCAGCTCTTGGTCGCTATCCGGCAGGTGATGGCGTCGGCCAGTGACGAGTTGGCCAGCTCCTGGTCCTGGATCTTGTAGAACTTCTTGATGAGCTTGACGTCCGCCGGCGAGAGGTGCTGGCCGAGCTCGTCGACCGACGTGGCGGTGCCATCCACGAGTGCCAGCGTCTTCTCGAGCGCCGCGTCGTCCACGTCGAAGACGCACACGACCAGCGACGTGCAGGCGTCGCCGATGCCGAAGCGGCGGAACGACTCGGACACGTTGCGCGAGCCCGACAGGTTGAAGACCAGCTCCGCGTGCAGGCTCTTGGTCGTCAGCCGCGACGACTGGTCGCACAGCAGCGCGCGAGCCGCAGCCGCGTGCACCTGGAAGCGGTCCACGACCTGCCGTCCACACCACATCCAAGTCGTCAGCGCATCCCTCGAGCGACGTAAATGCCCCGGCGCAGTGCAATGCCGGAGGGAAGCGGCGTACCAGCTGAGCGTTGATAAGCGCGGCGTCGATCTGCTTGTCCAGCGTCGCCTGGCGCAGCGCCGCGCTGTTCTTCACATCGCGGAAGTAGGCGATGTGCAGCGTCCTGATCTCGGTCGCAACATGCGCGCGTCAGCCCCAGCCACCGCGGGAAGCCAGCAGAGGCGGCTTCTTTCAAAAACCGATCGACGTAGTGCCCTACGCCACGTAGTACGTGGCCGCTCACCTGTCGCCGAAGAGTGCGTACGTGTGCTTCTCCGCCATCATCGTCATGATCTCCTTCCAATTGTCGTCGCCACCGAAGTGGATTGGCATGAAAGTACAGCGAAAGACATTACGTTTAGATAGTACAGTGAAGAACCGTTTACAAGATTGCTGTACCGTATTATGCGTTTAACTTCAAACACAAACGTCAGCCTGCCAACGATGCAATCCGTGATGACGATGGTCTCTCCATGGAGATTCTTCAGTCGGCGACGTCCGCGTCAGCAGCTGAAGGTACGTGTATGTATCTAGCGTGGGCTGGAATGTGTCATGTATGGATGGGTATCGATACTGCCCGCAATGCATGGAGTCGAAAGAGTTGGCGCAGCAAATTGGATGCTGCTTCGATCTTGGGAATTGATCGATGGAGTTGTGACGCCGTCAACTGTGACGTGGCGCTCAGACCGACAAACCCGATACGGTAAGGTAGGATACAATGCATGCAGGCTGGGTCTTACCGGTATTGTACACTGGCGTAACACCAGCCCGAGTGAGTGCATCGATCATTTGACCTCGGTATAGTGACAATACATAGACGGCGTGCTGCAGGCTGGAGGCAGCAGCGTCATCGGTCCGGTCGCTGCGTAATCGAACCTAGCGCGTCAGAGCGGATTTGCGAAATATCTGCCGTTCATTTTTGACCAATCATAGTACTACAAGAAATGGTATAATTTCACGAGGATTGGCTGAAATGGCGACATGGGAGCTCCTGGGCGATCCGATCCATCGCAGGCCGCCCCCTTGGCTGAGAGCTCGGCCATTTCCAGTTTGGCCGCGTCGACCACACTCGCCCGCCCCTTCGCCTCCCTTTCCTCTCTCCCCACCTTTTTCTCCGCGACCATGAGCGACCACGTGGACAAGAAGCCTCGCATCGGCGAGGAGCTGTGCATCAACACGATCCGCATGCTGTCGGCGGACCAGCCGAGCGCCGGCAAGTCGGGCCACCCGGGCGCGCCCATGGGCTGCGCGCCGATGGCGCACGTGCTGTTCGGCAAGACGATGAAGTTCAACCCGAAGAACCCCAAGTGGAGCAACCGCGACCGCTTCGTGCTCTCGAACGGCCACGCCTGCGCGCTGCAGTACAGCATGCTGCACCTCACGGGCTACGACCTGTCCATCGAGGAGCTCAAGCGCTTCCGCCAGTGGGGCTCGAAGGCTCCTGGCCACCCGGAGAACTTCTGCACGCCCGGCGTCGAGGTGTCGACCGGTCCGCTCGGCCAGGGCATTTCGAACGCCGTCGGCCTCGCCATCGCTGAGAAGCACCTGGCCGCCGAGTTCAACAAGGACGGCTTCGAAATCGTCGACCACTATACGTACGTCATCTGCGGCGACGGCTGCCTGCAGGAGGGCGTGTCGTCGGAGGCGTCGTCGCTCGCTGGCCACCTGGGCCTGGGCAAGCTCATCGTGCTGTACGACGACAACAAGATCACGATCGACGGCAACACGAGCCTGTCGTTCACGGAGGACGTCAAGAAGCGCTACGAGGCGTACAACTGGCACGTGGTGGTCGTCGAGGACGGCAACTACGACCACGCGGCCATCCAGGCGGCGGTCGAGGAGGCCAAGAAGGTGACAGACAAGCCGTCGCTGATCAAGATCCGCACGACCATCGGCCTCGGCTCCAAGAAGGAGAACACGCATTCTGTGCACGGCGCGCCGCTGACGCCCGACGACCTCTCGGAGGCCAAGACCAAGTTCGGCCTTAAGGGCGACGAGACCTTCTACGTGCCCGAGCAGGTGAAGAAGTTTTACGACAAGACGGTGTCGGGCGCCGAGCTCGAGGCCCAGTGGACCTCGCTCTTCGAGGCGTACGCCAAGGAGTACCCGGAGCTCGCCAGCGAGTACACGCGCCGCTTCGAGGGCCGCCTGCCGGCGGACTGGAAGAAGAACCTGCCGGTGTACACGCCCGCCGACAAGGCGCTGGCGACGCGCCAGTTCTCGGAGATCGCGCTGAACGCCGTGGCGACGGCGCTGCCCGAGGTGGTCGGCGGCTCGGCCGACCTGACGCCCTCGAACCTGACGAAGCTCACCATGTCGGGCGACTTCCAGAAGGACACGCCGGTCGGCCGCTACATCCGCTACGGGGTGCGTGAGCACGGCATGGCCGCCATCTCGAACGGTCTGTTTGCGCACGGCGGCCTGCGCCCGTTCTGCGCGACGTTCTACAACTTCATTGGCTACGCGCTTGGCGCCGCCCGTGTGAGCGCGCTCTCGCGCTTCGGCATCATCTACATCGCCACACACGACAGCATCTTCCTCGGCGAGGACGGCCCGACGCACCAGCCGATCGAGATGAACGCGTCGCTGCGCGCCATGCCCAACATGTACGTGTACCGCCCGGCGGACGGCAACGAGACGGTCGGCTCGTACATCTGCGCGGTCGAGAAGTCGACCTCAACGTCGGTGCTGGCGCTCACGCGCCAGGGTCTGCCGAACCTGGTCGGCTCGAGCCGCGAAATCGTCGCCAAGGGCGCGTACGTGCTGCAGCACTTCAACAAGGGCTCCCGCGTGGACGCGCTCGAGGGCGAGGCGGACGTGGTGATTGCGGCCTCTGGCTCGGAGGTGGCGCTCGCCGTCGAGGCCGCCGCCCTGCTGACCGGCTACTCGGTGCGCATCGTGTCGGTGCCGTGCCGCGACCTGTTCGACGAGCAGTCGGTCGAGTACAAGAAGGAGGTGCTGGGCGAGGGCATCCCGGTGATCAGCGTCGAGGCCGCCGCCACGTTCGGCTGGAGCGACTACTCGCACGCGCAGTTCGGCCTGGACCGCTTCGGCGCGTCGGCCACGATCGCGCAGCTCAAGGAGCAGTTTGGCTTCAACGCGCAGACGCTCGCGGACGAGACGCGCAAGCTTGTCAAGTTCTACGCCGGCCGCAGCGCCCCCAGCCTCTTCGACTACCCGGCGCGCCGCACGCTCAAGGCCACCGACCACTAAGTCGCTCGCTAGCGGGAAGGGATTGCGAAGCTCGAAGCGCTTGAGGGCGTGGCGAAGACAGCTTTGTAAGCAAGGTTGGCGTCGTTTGCCAGCAATGAGGACTGGCATGTTGAAGCCAAGCTCTTGGTGTACGGTACACCAATCCAAACAATTACTTCAGTATATCGATCTTGTTCCAAAATCAGTTATTCAATTGAACTGTCTGTACCTTCGTGAAACCTCCAGCTCGCACTTCTGCACTTTCCGACCAAGAAGAAAGGCCCACTTGGAAGGAAGCGCCCGCCCGCCCACCAACGCTGCGCGATGGCCTCGCGCTCAATGGACGCCGACGCAGTCGCTGGGAGCGGCAGCAACGACTCGTCACTGCATGCGTCTCCTCTGGCGGGCGTCCGGCCGTCGGAAGCGCCCGTCGCGCTTAAATCGCGGCGCCGCGACAACTGCTCGAGCGACAACTGCAGCGGAAGCAGCAGCGACGACAACAACAGCAACCACTACAACTCGTCTGTGCGTCGCCGCCGCTCTCCGCGCCAGGCAGAGATTCCCGTGGCAGCGAATGCGGACCGCCGCGCGCTGAAGAAGGCGGTCGAGAAGAAGTTCCGGCTGCGCTACGACTCGCTGCAGCAGGCGTACGAGCAGCGGCTGCGCGCGCTGGCGGCGCTGGTCGATGGCGCCGTGGGCCAAATCCAGAAGGACGCGGCCATGCAGTGCCTGCAGGAGAGTCCGTTGACGCTCGAGTTCGCGAGCGCGCGGCTGGGCGAGATCATTCAGGAGAGCTTCTTCGGCGAGCGCGAGCAGTATGTCAAGGCCATGAGCGACCAGATCGCGTGGCAGGCCAGCGACCTGCGCGAGCTGCAGCAGAAGCTGCGCATATCGCAACGGCGAGAGGGTGAGGCGCGCCAGCAATGTGAACGGGCGCAGCGTGACCTCGCAGCGGGGCATCGCCAGCTGGAGATGCGCGTGCAAGAGCTGCAGGAGCACAAGCAACAGACGGAGCGTCTCGAGCAGAAGCTGGCAGACGCTTTGGAGTCTCGAGATGTGCTGCGCACTGACGTTGAGAAGCTCAAACACGCAGTCCAGACGCTTTCTGGTGTGCAGAGCGAGTTCAAGGAGCACAGGGAGCGCGTGCAGGCGGACCAAGAGAAGGAAGCAGCTGCGCGCGATTCTCTCGCCCGTACCGTGAAGGAGCTGGAGGAGGCGAGAAACGTGAGCTCCTTGCGCGCGCTGGTGTACATCTGTGTGGCTGTACGCAGTAGGTGGTATACTGACGCATTCTATATGATGCACGTTGGCCTTTCGCGCTACCCACAGAAACTCGAGCTAGAGAAACAGGCGAGCGAACAAGAAGCGGCTCATTTGAGGCAGCTGTTGCACATTGCAAACAGCAAGGCGCACGAACTCTCGGAATCCCTTCAAGACTTGCAGCACCAAGATTTCCCTGCTAGGCTGGCACGTGCGGATGCTGAGCTGGAGCACCACAAGCAGCTCATCGCATCGCACGAGAAGGAGAATGAGGCTCTTCGCCAGCGGTACGAGGAATTTGGGGCCCAGGTGGACCAGTACATGCAAGAGCAAGCTCAAGAAAAGGCTGCCGTCGTGGCCAAGCACGACGAACAGCTCAAACGTGCTGAGGATCAGATGGACGACATCAAGCGGCAAGCCCAAGAAGCACTGCGGTCGAAGCAGCAGGAGGTATTGCGAACGACGGAGCAACTCAAGGTACGGCACGACGCTTTCGGTCGACTTGAACAAAAGAACTCGATGCTGCTGGAGCGAATCAGTGCGCTAGAGGCCCAAGTCGCGGAGGAAAAAGTGCGCGGGACTCAACACGCGGTGAAGCTGGAGAAAGACATAGCTCAAGGCCGTGTGTCACTGGAGCGCGAACAAGAAAGGCTCCAGCTAGCCAAGAAAGCTCTTGCCGATATGAAGGAGAAGTACGAAGGCAAGATCAAGTCTCTTCAAGACGCGTTAGCCATGCAGAATCAGCAGAGCGTCAAGGAGAAGGAGCTTGAAGCGCGCGCGCGTTGGCAGAGCGAGTTTGTCGCCAAGCAAGAGGCCCGCATCGAAGCACTCAAGGCCAAGTACGATTCGGCGCTTGAGAACCAGCAAAATGAACTTGTTCAGGCGCGCCAAGCAGCAGTAAACAGTGCGTCGGTAGCTGCTGCGAAGCTCGAGAGCGCACGGACATCACTCAAGCAGGAGGAAGACATGGAAAGGCTGCGTCGGGCCGATACATTTGCGCGAGAACAGAAACGAAAAGAGGAAGAAGAGGCTGATCGCGTTCGTCTGGCAGCGTACAAGAAAACTGAGCGAAATCTCGACGAGAGAGAGAAGCGACTGCTTGAACGCGAACGGGTGGTCGTGGAGCGAGAAGCTGCGGCAGAGCGACGAAACCAAGCACTGAACATTCAACAGAAGCAACTGAAAGATGCCGCTGCTTCTGCTGCTCGTGCCACAGCAACTGCTTCAACCCCGTCGGCACCCAACGTCGTTGTCCTAAACGTGAGTGCAGGGGACGACGCGAACTCGCCTGCTAGTGCTAACGCTATTGCCCACGAAAGCGGTGGGAAAACGATCAACCTCGTCAACAAGGTCCCTGCAAGCACGAAGCACCTCGGGTCAGTGACGGGGAGCGATTCGGCGTTTGTTCTGCGAGCACAGCATGAAGCTGAACTAGCTGCTCGGGAAGCCCAGGTCATGCTGCAAGCGGAAGAGCGAGTAAAGAAGCTGATGCGGGAGTTTGAGGAGCGCAAAGACAACGAGTTCCGAGCCGCAATGGTGAATGTCCGCAAAGGCATCCACAAGCTGGAAGCGGGACTCGACGAGGCGAAGACGGAGAAGAAGAATCTGGAAGAGCAGCTGCTGAACGAGCGCCAGGCCTTTGCCATCCTCAAGCAAGAAAATGAAGAGCTTCGCGACTCGAGAGGACCGATCGTGCAACGACTTGAAGAAGCCAACGAAAACATTGGCCGGCTCCGAGCAGTCGTGAAGCAGTCACGCGACAAATCCTTGCAAGTGGAGGAGCAACTCAAGGAGGCACAGGCCAACTGTGAGCAAAGCACTTTAGCCGCTCAACATTTGGAGAGCGCTTTGAACGACCTTCAGAAGCACTCCGAGGAACTCGAACGTGGTAAAGCGAGCTGTGAGGCGTCACTGAGCGCGAGTGAGTCGGGAAGACGGGAGCTCCAAGATCACGTGTTGTCGTTGGAGATGAAGCTGCGGGAAGAGCGGGAGGAGTTCAAGGCAGAGCGGCTTGCACTGGGCGAACAAACCGCCACGGAGCTCCGAAGCACGTCGGTCCAGTACGACGCAGAGCTCCAAAAGGTCTTAGAGCAAGTGCGTCAGTTCCAGGCGGACAACCGTGAAAGCCAAGAGCGTAAAGCAGCCTTAGAGCAGGAGCTGCGGAACATGAGAGAGGAGAATGAGCGCCAAAAGGCCGCTATCGAGCGCGGTAGGGCTGATCTGGCCCAACAGCGGAAGGAGTTCGCCGACCTCGCCCGGATGCACAAGAACCTGAAGAACTCGATGGACTCGTCTATCGAAGACGAACGGTCCAAGCGGATTGCCGCAGAGAAGCAATCGCTGGAGCTCGTCAAGGAGGTGGCGCGGGTTAAGCACGAGAAGGAAGTTGGCGCACGGTTCTGCCGCGAGAAGCTTCGGGTGATTGCACGCGAGTGGAATGGTATGAAGCTCAGCGTTCGCTCCGATCTGCAGTTGACATGGAGCCAAATCACTCAAGATGTGAACGGTACGGGTCTCGCATGGCAGAAGAAGATGGACGCCATCATGTCCAGCCGTGACAGCAACTGGCGGCAGCAAGCGAAACAGGAAAAGCAGGAATGGAAGCGACGACTGGCGCAGAAGGACAGCGAGATGGACGCGATGCTGACGAGTCGGCGCGTGACTGACCAAACCAAGTACGATCAGTTAGCGCACCGCATGGAGCAAAAGACGAAGGAAGTCGACGACTTGGAGGCGCGCCTGAGCGTCCAGGTGGAGTTGAACACTTCACTCCAGCAGAAGATCGACGCCATGGAGCGCGACGCAGAGTACCGACAGCAAGAGTCCATGGCTCACCAACAACTTTCGTCCTCTGCTGAGGCAAAGGCGGCCCAGCACCAGTGCGAGAGAGATGCCGCGCTTGCGTCGCTTGAAAAGTGGAAGACGATCGCCGACAAACTGCGAGCATTCGTCGTGTCGATTGGACAAGACCGGCAGGCGGGCGGCGGCGATCCTACAGTGGTCTCTAGAGTCGACTTTTCTCCTCTCACCGATGGCGAGTGGTCGGAGAACTTTAATCTCCGCGAACTGTCCCGACAGCTCGGACGCATTGGCGCGCTGGTTCGTGAAAACGGCGAGAAGATCGTCGCGACAGCGAAGCAAGAGTCCTCTCAGCCATTGGTGTCGGAGCTTGAGGCAGCCAAGAAGTGTCTGGAGCAGTACTGGCGACCAGTGTTGATGATGGACAGCGACGCGCTCGACTCGGACACCTCGATGGCTAGCGAGGACGCTCTCTTTTACTTCCAGCACTTGCCGTGGTTCGTTGCTGTCGACCGCGCGATTGTAAGGATGAAAAAGGCTCATGAGGAGCAACTCGCGTCGCTGCGGAGCGACATTACCAGGGTCAGTACGGAGAAGCAAGTCGCTCTGGACACGGGCGTGCAGCTTCAGGAGAGCATCAACATGCTGCGGTTCGAGAAGGAGACGCTGCTGCGGGAGATGGAGATGCTGACCAAGACGATGCAGAAACGAAAATACCAGGAGCTGCTGGACCAGCGAGCAGAGCTCGAGCGGCGAATGGAGCAGCTCAAGCTCCATGCTGAACGCAACCACATGAAGAACGAGCAGGACCTTGAGGTAAACGTACGCTTACTGTGCTCACAGCGTGGTGCTGCGATCGAGAACTGACCTTACGGCTCGTTATGTGGTACAGTCACAAGTGGAACAGCTTCGCGCTTCAATCGCTACAGAGCGTCGAGCAACAAGCAATGCGAAGAACGATGCGATTACCTATGTGCGTTCACCATATCTGCTCGAGCCACACAACAAAGGACACTGTGGAGTGATGCTGACTGTTTGCTGTTTGTGGTTCCATGTAACAGCGAATGGAGCTGGAGCGCGTCCAAGAAGAGTTCCGGGACACTCAGCAACGCCTGGAGAAACAACTTGACGAGCTTCGTGATACGGTGGGTGACGATCAACGAGTCGTGCTGGGAAATTGTCACTCTCCTGCGTAGTGCAGATTCGTAAGTGACCACCTTGTCTACGCGTTGATCACCATCCAACAGAGCAACAAATGGAAGCGCAAAGCGAAGATCGCGATGAAGGCGACCGGGTCGGGCGCAGTATCAACGGCCAACTTGTTGCTCTCGTCCGCGTCTTTTAGCACCGAGGAGGACTCGGACGCGTCGTACCGCTCGCTGCTGCACACTCCTCGGCGCCGCCGGCCGTCGCGCGCCATGGCGGACCTTTCGAGTCTGATGGAGCAGTCACTGTCTTTAATCCGGCAAGAAGCAGTCGTTGGCACGCCTCCTCGTCCATCGACTGCCTCCTCCCAAAGGTGATGAGGTAGCTCCAAAGGTGAAGCAAAACGTCCAACAAACGGGTAAGTAATGGCTGGCTGTGTGTACGAAGACGACAGTATGGACTTCAATGAGAAGTGAAGGGTGCGTTATGCACGAGGTCAAGTCTTCTCTGATACGTTTTGGCATGCGTAGCAGACGCTCAACGAGAGTCGACGCACTCATCGAAATCCCACACCAAGCGGACGGGAAGTAAGTACCCTCAATGGCGCAGTCAAGCTCGCCAAGATCGACACTTCTCCGTCCGACCTGGCAGTAAGTATGGCGTGAGCTACACACCGCCGTGCGTCCAAAGATGTGCGAGGTGTATCGATCTGTGGATGTGTCTCGGCATGTACTGTTAGCGATGCTGGGCATGCAGACTCCACGCGTGCCATTCGTGGAACACTTCGACTTCAAAGTCCACCTGCCTGCAGTGTTGTGCTTCACCCAGACGCTCAGCAGCACAACGATGTTCGTCGCGACGTGTATTGCTTTCAAGCAAAGTGGGACCTGGAAGAAGCAGCGCCAAGCGATTGGGAGTCTGTTTGTCGGCGCTGCAAAACCCGAGGCCGTCTTGTGACTCCATGTTGAAGGCATGTGGCACTACACTACGTCTTGAACAGGTCGCACTGCATAGCGCTCAAGCATCGATGCAGCCTGCGCTCATAGTGACACCACGACCGTGATGGACGAGCATCTCTTTGACTGCTACATCTCTTGCCGGTCTAAAGCTCACCGTACATGCCGCAGTCCTAGGTCATTCGTTGTCTTCGCCGATCTTTCGCGCCTCATGCGTGGCGTTCACGCGCAGAAGTCAACGATGCCGCGAGTCGGGTAGATGCTCGACTCCCACACCATCATGGACGCGGCGTTGTCGAGCGGCATCTTGTATTCGGTGAACCAACCGTCCTGGTCGCCGCGGGGGAGCTTCACGTGCTTGCCTTGGCACCCGGCCTCGGTGAAGAAGACGACGTTCGCAACGTCCTGCACGTCGAACCTGATCTCGTCAGTCTTGGAGAGGTAGCACTTCATCGTGATGCAGCGCTGCGCGGCGCCGAGAAGGACCGACTGCTCCCAAAACGACAGCGAGCTGCCAGAATACAGCGTGATCTCGGAGATTTCGGCGGCCGAGCGCATCGGGATGCAGGCGGCGAGCACCATAATCAGTCGAAGAGCGAGCGGGGTGAGGGAGCTCATGGTGTGTCTGCTGCCAATGGTCAAGGCGAGAATGGAAATGACCGGGAATGCGGTCGTGACACAGTTGGCCCTCGTTATACGGTCGATTTTACCTCCAACTGGAGACATCCACCTCAAACAAAAGCGCAGGGCGGATGGTTCTCGGCATGGATGCGTCAAGTTTGGCCACTTCCACCCGTCTGACGACGCGCTCGGTGCTATTTCCACACACTCCATGGCTGCTGCGCATCCTACAGACGCAGAAAGACCAAGCTTGCGCTAGCGACGGCGTGGACGCCGCGGTGAGGTATGCAACAACGATAAGAGCCAGCCCCTCCCTCATTGAGTGTGGAAAGCAAGGTATACTGACTTGTGTCGGCGTGACAAGCGAGCCACCACGCATTGACGGTCCCCATCCACGCCCCCGAGAGCCACCACCAGCCCCCTCGCTCTCTCCCGTCACTGCAGCAGCAGCTCGCGCTTCCAGGTCGCGAGCAGCGCGCGCAGCTGCGGCTCCCACGTCATGACGGCCTTCTTGGCGTCGGCCTCGTGCTGGCTGGCGCCCTCGGTGCTCACGCGGATCTCGTAGTCCTCGCCCGTCATGTCGTCAAAGTCGTGCACCTCCACGTGCCCCGACACGTCCTCCGCGCCCTCCAGATCGCCCTCGGTGCGCGTGGACGTCCACTCGAACTTGAGCGACATGTCGTAGCCGCAGCGCTTCTTGCCGCGGCTGAACACGACCTGCGATGCCAGAAGCAGCAGCAGCAGCAGCAGCAGCAGCAGCAGCAGAGGCCGGTTAGCGAGTCCTAGACGCCACCATAGAGCGCTGCATAGTGTCCTGTACGGACCTTGGCGTCTCCGTCGCAGCGCACGATCGAGTGCGCCTTGATCGCGAGCTTGTGCGCGCCGTCCTCAAAGGCGAACGCCTCGAGGATGAGCTGCTTGAGCCGCTCGCGCGCCCACTCGGACTTGTCGCGCTCCTCCCTGCCCCCCAAAACGCGAGCTCTGCGTTAGTCGCACACAGTGCGGCGCGTGCATAAGAGCCTTGCTGCACCAGAGAGTAGCGCTACGCAGAAAGAGACACGCACCACGTGCCGGCCGAGTTCCATGCCGAGTTGCCCAGCGCAGTGGCCTCGACGCCCGCGGAGCCCTCGATGCGCACCGGCGTGAAGTCCTGCTGCGTCTTGGGGATGCTCTTCATCCACCCGTGGTAGCCGTCGTGCAGCTTCGCGGGCGCGTCCTCCTGGTCGCTCATGGCGTCCGAAGCGCCTTGCGCCGCTCTATTATCAATACTGTACCGTGGTCGTGAAATGCGACTCGCGATCTCTGCTGACAGAATTTTGACCAATTACATACATGTAAAACAAAATCGCGCCAATCGTCGTAGAGATGTCCACGTTTTTCCAGAAGGTTCGCTTTTGATATGGTTTTTATTGGTCCACTGGATGCATTAGTTATAACCAATCACAAGCCCCTATCAGCAACTTTCCATGTTTCCGCTTTATCCATCGTCGCCTCTCAAAATGGGGAAAACGACACCCTGATTTGTAGAAATGCTTCTTCCAAGAGGTAGCAGATATCTGATTGGTCGTTATGCTTCCCCTTTTG
>JAADXZ010000265.1:0-29427 GCA_023338055.1 Phytopythium mirpurense | reverse complement strand
GGGAGGGAGGGAGGGAAGGCGTGCAGTAATTTAACCCGGTAAACGAATGGGGAAGTCGACGAGTTGCTTCTCAAGTGGGACACTACCGTACCTCCATGTACATACAGCAGTACAGTACGGTAGTTGAAGGCACCAAGGGCTCCGTTGTCTGTTTTCGGAGCTGATTTTCACACCAATCACAGCGCGTTAAACATATCTCCACTCATTGATTGGCAGAAACCGCTGAAGCGGACACTTCAACTTGCGAGGAGCTCTTGTCGACATGCGCGAGAAAGGACGGCATGCCAACGCATTGCCCAAAGACGGACGCCGGCACCTTGGGCGTCCGCCGTTCCTACTATATACACAGAGCAGGCCACCGAGCTCCTCCCGCCGCAGTCGGCGAGCGACCAGAGGAGAAAGTGCAGGCAGAGGCCGACCCGACACCATGGTACGTCTTGCTCGGTACGAGACTGGAGAGCTCCACCGTCGTCGCCACTCGCCCGTCCTTTCCTGACTCCAATTCTCCATCCCTTGCCTTTCTCGCGGCGCTCTCGCTACTCTAGTGGTGGCCGCTCCGCCACTTGCGAAAGCTCCTGCAGGTGCCCACCGCCGCCGCCCCGCCTGTCTCGACGCGCTCGCTGCTCGCGCGGCCCTCGGACCTACTGGCGCGCGCGTGGACCCGCGTCGAGGCGCTGCTGGACGCGTGGGTCGACGGCATGGAGAGCTACAACCAGTGGATTATCGAGATGCTGGCGGACGACAGCCCGCGGCCGCCGAGCTGGGCCGCGGACGTCCAGGAGAGCGCCGCGCCGGGGTCGGCCGCCACCGCCTCGCCGCCCCGGTCGAGCGCGTCGACGTCCACCCACTGGGCCTCGACCACCTTTAGCATCGACGACCCGGGCGTGATGCTCAACTCGCTGTCCGACAGCTCCGACGAGGGCGACGACGCGGAAGGCGACGAGGGAGAAGAAGAGGAGGAGGAGCAGAAGGAGCAGGCGGTCGAGCGGGAACGTGCTGAGCCCTTCGACGAAGCCGCGAGCGACGCTGGACTCGACGAGGAGCGGTCGGTAGAGGGCGAAGGCAGCGAGCCACTCGAGCTGGAGCTGCTCGTGAGCGACGATCCGGCGGCAGCTGGAGCCACGGGAGCAGGAGCGTCCGACGAGGTGCGCGCGCTCAAGGCCGCGTGCGACTTCTACATGCAGCGCTGCGACCAGCTGCGCGACGCGGTGCGCAGCCTCTCGGCCGAGCTGATCGAGACGCGCGCGGTGCTCGAGCGCCGGCGCGAGCTGGAGCTGCTGCGTCGGCCCCCGTCGCGCGTCGACGGGATGAGAACGAGCGAGGCCGCGCGTAAGCTGATGCGGGTCGTGCTCGGCGAGTTGGGCCGCCCAGTGGAGCGGCCCGCGAGCGGTCACGGCGACTCGAACAGCTGCGACGCCAGGCCGACGCCACGGCCTCGCGACGAAGCAGCTCCAGACGCGTCCAAGGTCTCGACAGCGCCGCCGGAGATGGCAAGCAGCGGCGATCGAGACGCCGGCGAGCCGACAAAAGACGCCGCGCTCCCCCCGATCGTGGTCTTCACCGAGTCGCTCGCCCGCGCCGCGCCAAGGGAGCCGGCGAGGACTGAGAGGAGCGCGTCGACCAGCGAGGAGAGCGACATCGAGCCGCCCGAAGAGCCCGACGTCGTGGTGCCGATCCGACCGGAGGGCACGAGCTACCAGCAGCTGACGCAGCTACCGGTCAAGCACGACGGCAACTGGCACCGCCACATCCTCCACGTGCTCAAGGCCGAGCGCGAGCTGCGACGCCAGCAGCAGAACAGCAGTGACCGCCACAGCAGCGACTCGAGCGCCGAGACCGCGTCGCATCCCAGCACGGACGACGACGGAGACGACCCCGACGCGCGCCGCCACCGCCGTCGCCTCGTCCTGCGCAGCAGCAGCTCGTCCGCGTCCGACGTCTCGAGCGCGTCGCTCGTCGCTTGACCGCCCTGCTGCATCGGCCGCTCCTCTGGCGCTCCGCAGCTGCAGACCGGTCGCCAGTGGCCACATAGCCCAAGGAGCCGCGAGGTCCCGCGCGCTCTGTACGTACACCCCGAAGGCTTTGACTGGCTTGCTTGCCGCCCACACGTTCGGCACTAGGCCTCAATCCATTCCACGAACAGCCGCAGACACCTTACCAGCGCTGCCACGCACAGGCGGATGGATGGATGCGAGCAGCCACGCGCGCCAGCCACCACTCGTTCGCGCGGCGTGTCTTGGCTCGCGATACAGCAGCGAACGCCTACCACCACCACGCTCCGCCCGTCCGCGTCAATAGTCAATAGCGCTGGTCCCTCCAGGCGCCCAGGTCGCGCAGCTGCTGCTCCAGCTCCTCGTTCCTGGCCGCGAGCGCCACCATGTCGTCGCGCGCGCTGCGTAGCAGCCGCACGGCGTAGTCGCACTTGTCCTGCGTCTCCTGCTGCTCGGCGACAAAGTCGCGCTTGAGCGCCGCCAGCATGTGCGTCAGGCGGCTCCGCGTCTCGCGCTTCCACTCGGCGTGCTCCATCTGCGTCTGGTGCAGCAGCTGCTGGAACGCCAGCGCCTTGGCGCGCTGCGTCTCGACCTCCTCCGCGAGCTTCTTCTCCTTGTCGGCGGTCGCCTCGAGCGCCAGCTGCAGCCGCTGCTTGTCCTCGTCCGCCAGCTGCTGCATGTGTCGGCGCTCCTCGTCCAGCGCGCTCTGCAGGTACGCGGCGCGCTCGAGCCGCATCTTGTCGCGCTCGTCGTCCTGGATGGCCTTGCGCAGCTTGTCATCCTCCTCCAGCAGCGCGCTCTTGGCCGCCACCTCGGCCTCCTCCTCCACGAGCCGCTCCTCGCACGCCTTGAGCTCGTCCTTGAGCCGCCCGAGCTCGTCTCGATCGGTGAGCACCAACGCCTTGACGGCCTCGATCCCGTCCATGAGCCGGTCCTTCTCCTGCGCCGACGCGGACGGCGCGGCCTGCTGCTGCTGCTGGAACGCTTCGACCACCTCCTGCAACTTGGACTTGTGGAGCGCGTAGCTCTGCTTGCGCTGCCGCAGCTGCTTGGAGAGCTGCAGCCGGCGCTGCTGCAGCGTCTTGACCTTCTTGACAATGTCCATCTTCTCCTGCTTGACCGTCTGCATGAAGCCGAGGATCTTCTTCTCGTTCGCCAGCGCGTTCTGCCGCTCCTGCTCGTACAGCTCCGTCAGCCGCCGCTTCTCCTCCCACGACTGCTGCTTGGCGCGCTCCAGGTTGGCGATCGTCTCCTCCATCTGCTGCATCATCTCGGCGCTCGCCACGCTACTCGACGCCGTCGGGGACGCTGCGGACAGCGAGGGACCTAGCGTGGCCGCAGTTGATGAGGACGAGGAGCCCGGCCGCACCATCTGCCGCAGCTTCTCAATCTCCTCGCGCAGCTCGCGGATGATCTTCTCGTTCACGTCCTCGTTCTTGTGCGTCGCGTTCTTGATCGACTTGGCGCGGTTGGCGTACAGCAGCGTGCTGACGCTCTCGTCGTAGTTGTAGTCGGCAGGCGACACGGCCGCGACCATGACGGTCAGCGAGTTGCCGCCGAGCGACTCCTGCAGCAGCCGCGTGAGCTTCGAGTCGCGGTACGGCACGTGCGCCTTGCCTCCTCCTCCTCCACGGCTGGCGCCACCGCCCGGCTGCCGCATCTTGTCGGACGCCAGCATGTTGATGACGTTGCCGAGCGCGCTGAGGCTCTTGTTGATGGCGGCGCCCTCCTTGAGCCGCTCGCCCGTGGCGCCCGTCTTGTTGGCGCGCTCCGAGCCCGCGAGGTCCACCAGGTTGATCTTGGCGTTCATGCACGTCTCGGTGCGCACGCCGGCCGCCTGCTGCGAGCGCTTGGACGCGATCTTGAGCGTGAAGCAGCTGTGCGAGCGCGAGCTGCGCTCGTTCATCTGCGTCGCCGCCACCTGGCGCACCTTGTTGCCCTGCGCCAGCAGCCGCGTCACGTCCGCCGGGTCGCGCACCACCAGCTCCGCCAGCTGCTCCACGTAGATGCCCATGTCCGGGTGCTCGCGGATCTTGAGCACCTTGTCCGACGGGTTCAGCAGGTCCTTGATCACCTCGTTGTAGATCTCCAGGAAGGACACCGTCACGAGGTACTTGACCGCGTCGCCAGCCGGCTGCCCACCACTACCACCCTCCTCCTCGGGCGGCGGGCCCTCGTCCGCGGCGGCCGCGGCGGCCCCCAGGCGCGCGAACAAGTCGGCGTTCATGAGCGGCACCACGCCCAGGTCCTCCCCGCTGCCCATCATGGTGTGCGTCTTGCCCGAGCCCGTCTGTCCGTACGCAAAGATGGTGCCGTTGTAGCCCTGCAGCGCCTGGTCCACCAGCGGCCGCCCAATGTCCGCGTACACCTGCGCCTGCGTGCTGCCCACGCCGTACGCAAAGTCGAACGTGAACTGCCGCGCCGCGGACGCGTCGTCCGCCCCCTCCGCCGCCGCCCCCGCGCCCCCAGAGCCGTCCGCGGACGGGCGGATCGCCACCGTCGTGCCCGCCGTCACGTCCACCACCGAGCGCGCGCCCATCTGCGCCTCGCGCGCGCTCATAGGCCGGCAGCGCACCGCCACCTTGACGTTCACGTCCGTCGACATGCGTGCTATCTATTACTATACTGGGCGCCAGAGAAACTGGAGGGGCGGGCGCCAAGACAAGATCGGCGACTTCAACTTGCTGTTTTGCAAAACCTTTGAAACGATATACGTTAGCTTGTGATATCTCATATACCTCCTAAAGAAACGGACCGATGCGATATGTGAAAACAGAGGTGCAACGAGGTACAGTCGGGGGTACGATTCGTACCATAGGCGACCGACACGGGCATGTAACTATACTCGCGCTTCCTGCCGCGGTCGCTCTTGCAACCCGCGCTGCGTCCTCCCGCGCGAGCGGCTAGTCGCTGCGCGGGGTGACCTTGGAGTTGCCGGCGGCTTCTCCGCCCGTGGGCGAGCGCGTCGCGGGCGGCGAGGGCTTGGCGCCAAAGCCCTCGAAGGGCAGCAGCGGGCGGATCTTCTCGTGGAACTGCCACCGCAGGCGGTCCAGCGCGCCCTCGACCGAATCCAGCGCCGGGCGCACGTCCAGGTACACGGACAGCGGGCGGCCGGGCTCGGGCTGGCCCGAGTAAAAGTCGATCACGTAGCGCACCTCCTTGCCGTCGCGGTCCACGACCCAGTCGTGGCGGTCGAACGGCAGCATCGACCTGTCCGCAGCGCAAGGCGCGTGAGGGGTACGCGCTAGGGTACGATCCGGTACGGTACAACCGCAACGCACCAGCCGAGCGCGTTCATAATGCGCGCCTTGGGGCTGTACTCGGTCGGCTTGCCCAGGAAGCGCTTGAGCTTGGGCGCCTCTCGCGACCTGCGCGCGTACCGACCGACAGCACGCCACGGCCGTTAGATGGAGAGCAATCCTAGACACAGGGAGAGAGAGAGAGAACAGACAGGCGCCGTACGGGTGGAAGCTCTCCCACTTGAGCACCTCCTGCCAGCTCTGCTCGTTGACCGTGTTGTGGATGGCCACGATGGTCTTCATCTGCGCCGCGTCCGGGTCCCAGCCCTTGCGCTTCATGGCCTTGTAGTACATGTCCTCGGACGGGTACTCCCACTTGTCGTGCGCGCCGCTCTGGTGCGCCGGTGTGAACTCGCTCTTGGGGATGCTCGACACGACGCGGTCCGTCGACAGCCGCGGGTCGAAGCGCGACGCGTTCACGTCCCAGCCGCCCGCGTGGCTCGCCACGCGCATCATCTCGGCGCCAAAGCCGCACGACCCGGCGGCGTCCCCGCCCGCCGCCTTGGCCTCCTGCGCCCTCTTGGGATTGCCCTTTCCCTTTCCCTTGCCGCCCTCGTGGTGCACGGGGCAGCCCACCGCCGCCGCCGTCGAGTTCACTTCCGCCGTCATTGTCGCACTCCAGCTCAAAGTCACCACCTCTGGAATGAGTGATGGGTGGGCGTGTGGGATGCATACCGTAGTAACTGCGTTACTCTTCAACGTACCCTGGATTTGGTCCCGTACCCCAACGTAACCGAATGGACCCACTTTTCCAGATCCGGACCAAATCTGGATCAAGTGGACCCAATGAACCATTTTCGTGCAGATCCAATACGATATGCTATGTGAAGCGCCAAACCAAACGACAATGCAGACACTTCCTGCGGCGTCTGCGTCTCGGCTCCCCCGCCAGCCGCTCGGTGACCACTGGCTAGACCGTGGCGTCCTCGTCTTCCTCGGTGAGTCAGGAGCTCGTGGTGCCGTAGTTGGCGCCGCCTCCCGCCACGACCGGCAAGTGGTGGCCGCCCGAGCGCTGCGGGTTGCTGCCGCGTTTACCATCACCTCACGTCGAGAGCGTCGACAACGGAGCGCACAGCAGCGACACGTTCCACGCCATTTCCGCCGGTCCGCGCGCGCACGTACGGCGCCAGCGAGCAAACACGAGGTGCCAATTAGCGGCCAGTCCCGTCCATTCCGTCAGCAAAAGCCAGCTTACCTGTCCTCGAGCAGCATCTGGAAGAACGAGATGACGAGCATGGCCGCGATAATGGCCGCTCCCTCGCCGGCGCAGGCGCGCACGCCAATGTCCGTGCACGTGACGTTGCTCGGGAGGCTGACGTGCTTGACGCTGACCGCGAGGAGGTACCAGATAACCACGAGGCTGAACACCGGGTCCTGCGCGTAGCTGGCCGTCACGAGCGCCAGCACGATGACCGTGCCCAGCAGCGCCGCGTATGTCGTGAGGCGCAGGTACGAGTTGTCGGCGACCTGCAGTGACATGGCCAGGTGCGTGAACGCGACGCACGTGACCCACGCGAGGTACGCTGAAATGGGCAGCTCGTTGCACAGATAGAGCCCCCAGTCGCCGTCCCCCTGGCGCGCGTTGCGCTCGTTGACCGCGTAGATGTACAGGATCAGGATGAAGAGCCACAGCAGGTAGATGAGCACCGTGGCCGCGTACACGCGGCGCATGGCCATGAGCACCACCCAGGCCGTGTTGAGCAGGCACGTCATGGCGAAGCACAGACGCAGCTGCACCGGCTGGTTGGCGTCCGCGAACATGGACTTCTGCGGCAGGAACACGTCGACGGCCACGAACACGAGCTCGAGCGCGTACACGACGATCCACATGGCGAACGCGAACGAGGCCGGCGAGATGAGCGTCTCCTGCTCGCGCGCCACGGCCACGAAGCTCTTGGCGTAGACGGCGTTCACCACGGCCTGCAGCAGCAGCAGCGCCGCGTTCGTGAGCGCGAACCAGCTCCCGTTCATACCTGCCGCGTGGTCGGTCTTGGTGGGCGGCGTTGGCGTTGTTTCGAGTGCGGCGGAATGGAGAATGGCTCGACGCTGGGGAGCTCCGGCGCGAGAACAAGCGACAAGGGGCGCAGCATCCGCCCGTTAGACTTGAAGGTCGGGCGAGCAACGGCGGGATCTGCAGTTTGGTGATTGGCTTTGCACTCGGAAAGTGTAGGTCAGCGAGGCATTTGCGAGGTCGCCTCCAATATAATCTACCGACCAGGTGCTCACACCGTCCCATAGTCGGGCGTTGTCTCAAATACGAAGCCCTTGAAGTACTCCTCGCTGACCGTGTCTCGCCTCGGACTACCGGTACGGACACAGGAGAGAAGTGGGAGCGTGAGTGAATGTACGTACACGTAACTTAAGACGAAGAGATGACAAGCCGACAAGAGCATGCACGCACCTCTTAAAGTAGACGACGTAGGCCCAGCGGACAAAGTCGACGAGCGCGAGGATGGGGAACACGGGCGCGACGACGGCGGCGACGGCCTGCAGGTTCTCGAAGACGGCCTGCGTGTCGCCCGGGAAGGTGGCGTGCTTGAGCGCGAGCCCGAGGAAGGCCCAGGAGACCACGAGCCCGACGACGGCGTCGCGGCCGTTGACGTACGCGCCAAAGGCGACCACGAGCAGCGCGCCCATGAGCAGCGCGTAGACGGCGAAGGGGAAGTAGGCGCGGCGCAGGAACTGCATGGCGTCGGCGAACGCGAACACGAGGTCGGCGCTGAGCCAGCCAAAGGTCAGGCGCACCGAGAACTCACTGCCGAAGTAGTAGACCCAGGCCTGCGAGTAGCGCGGCGTCGGGTGGCGTACGACGAACAGGTAGAGCGGCAGCGTGGCGCACCAGACGAGCGCGAGCGCGAGCGTCGCGAGGTGCACCCAGCCGAGCCACAGGTCGAGCACGGCCCAGACCATGTGGGTGACGCACGCGAGCTGGAACCACTGGCGCAGGAAGGTCGGGTCGTCCGACGTCAGGTAGTACGAGTAGAACGGGAAGCAGCAGTCCGTCACGGCCGTGGCCGCCGTGAACACGTAGATGGGCGCCCAGATCCAGAAGACGTACGCCGGCGGCGCCAGCGGGTTCACGGGCGCCATGGTCGACGCCGTCGCGACCGGCGTAAGCGTCGCGTTGGCGGCGCCGGCGCTTCCGTCCGGAGGGGCTTGCAGCGCCGCCCACGCGCCCTTGGGGGCGAAGAAGAAGACACCAAGCACGACCGTCACCTGCAGCGCGTACATGACGAGGTTGATGGCCGGCAGGTGCCGCGACAGCGCCGAGGAGGAGGAGGGGGAGAAGGGCGGCGGCGTCCCGGGCGGCGTCATGGTCGGGCCTTTCTCGAATAAAAAGTTGCGCTTTGTATGGGAAGGATGGCGCGCCGCGCACCCACCAGAGAGGCTCGTGTCAAGCGGATCCGCTATCCCTACGATTGGTGGATAATAGAAGCAAAACACATCGATTGGCTGATATTGGTGATCTGAGTTTTGAGTTCAAGCGTGTCAATTTTTACTCTAATTTGGATTATTTTATGTAAAAGTATGCTTTTAAAAATGGAAGCTTCAACAGTTGAAGCTGGAGTCTTGTTTGTCAAGGGTCGCAGTGATCAATCACATAAAGAAGCCAATGCCCCAACACCGACGGCGAGTTCGACTCTAGTACTCCCTGCTGTCGATCAAGGCGACGCGAAGCTTCGGATGGAGCCATACTCTTCGCGGCGTCCCGACTTGATCAGCTCACTGCGGCTCCTGGTCGACACAGTTCACGACATTGCAGCGTCAGTGCCCTCCTAGCGAAGGAAAAGCCCCGATAAAGAACCCAACGTACAAGCGCATCGCCACGAAGATCTGGACCGCAAAAACCATCACGATAGCGGCCAGAACGCCCGCAGCGAGCGCTGCGCCCGTCTGGATTTGGACGAACGCCTCCCGGGCCGAGCCGCTAAAGTTGTCCGGATTCTTGGTGGTCAAGGCTATGAGCGCCCACACTGCGACGAGGGGGAACACAGGGTCGCCTCCGTAGAATAACCCGCAGATCGCCAGCACAACGATGGCGCCGAGGAGACCAAGGTAGCAGCTTAGCGGCAGGAACCCGCCGTAGAGGTGCTGCAGCGAAATCGTCCAGCTCAGCACCGCGGCCGCCGAGATCCACGCGAAGTACACGCGGATGCAAAGCTCGCTGCAGATATACTCGCGCCACACGAACGGGCGCGAGCGCGCGCGCGAGTAGCTCAGGAACACGTACAGCGCCGCGAGCGCGAGCCATAGCACGCTCATGTCGAGCGTCGCGAGGTGCACGAACCCAAAGTTGAAGAGCACGCACCAGCCGCCGTTGGTGAGGCAGCTGATCGAGAAGCACAGGCGCAGCAGGTGCGGCTTGGAGGAAGCGCCGTAGAACGACAGCCCCGGGTACGCGATGTCCGTGACGAGCAGCACCATCGTGAGGAGGTAGATGGCGTTCCAGATGGAGAAGGCGTAGCCCTCGGGCGTAATCAGCGTCTCGTTCTGCCGCTGGAGAGCGGCCGCGTCCCCCGCCAGGTAGAAGCCGACGCCCGTCAGCGCCAGTTGCAGCACGAAGAGCCCCGCGTTGACCCACGGCAGCCGCTCCGCCAGCGCTCCTTCCGGTAGTTGCCGCTCCATTCTTGCGTCTTCTTTTGCGCGCTGTTTGTTGACTGCATCCGATTGGGTTCAACAAGAAAAGGAATGACATGTCACTATTGAAGTCGCCCTCTGTAAAACCTCACAATCGAGTTTTTTTTAGACGACAGTCGTACCTAGGCGGGTATGGAGGGCGGTCGCTCCTCGGATATCTTGCCACGCGGGCAGCGCGGAGCACAAGAAGCACGTCGGCCATCGTCAGCATTTGGCGCTCGCTCGGCACGAGGACGGACGCGACGCGGAACACGCACAGAATGGCCAGGCGCACGTCGGCGACGCTGGCGCTGCTGGCTCTGGGCTGCGCGCTGCTGCAGCTGGCGAGCGGCGTGGCGGCGGCGGCGCTCGCGCTCGAGTCGCCCAAGGTGGCGCTGTCGGCGGGCCCGCTGCAGTTCGCCATCCTCTCCACGCCCAAGCAGCCCGCACTCGAGCATGTGACGGTCGACACGCTGGTGGACACGACCGGCGCGGCCCTTGTGACGGACCTGGTGCGTCGGGAGCGCCGCTCAACGCCACGTGGCTCGCCCAGCTGACTGACTCTGGCAAACCTTGGTGCCGGTGATGCTGCGCAGAAAGTGAAAGGCGACGGCGAGAGGTTTGTCGTGACGCTCAAGGGCGACAGCAAGCTGCCGGCAGGCATGTACAAGATGAAGGTGTCGGCGGTCGACAGTGACGCGCAGACGACCACCACGGAGGTGCTGCAGCTCAAGGTGCGTCCGTCCGTCCGCCTTGCGGTCGGTGCAGTCGTCGCGGACGAGCGGGAACGTCCACCACTCATGCTCCGCTCTCGCTACGACGACAGGTCACGGTGCCGGTGGCGGTCGGCAGCGCCGAGATCAACGGCGCGGACGTGGCGTTCGGCGAGAAGCTGTCGGTGGGCGTCCTGAGCGCCGGGTCGAACGACGCGCTCCAGATCCAGGTGCAACTGCAGCACGCGCACGACAAGTCGCCGGTGACGGCGCACCAGGCCGTGCTCAAGTTCACGCACGCGGAAGAGAACGTGCACACGTACATCGTGCTGCCTGCCGACAAGGGCGCCAAGACGCACGGCGCCGTGCTGCACTTTGGCGCGCTCAGCAGCAAGTTCGCGTACAAGTCGGGCGTGCACCGCGTGGAGCTGATCGTGGGCGACCCGACGTTCGAGCGCGCGATCGTGTGGGACCTCGGGTCCGTCGAGCTCGAGCTGGCATCGGCGCCGCCCGCGCAGCCGTCGCCGCTATACGCCAAGCCGCTGCTGCACGAGAGCGACACGACGCTGAAGGCGCTGCCCGAGATCACGCACGTGATGCGCGCGCAGGACTCGCGGCCGCCGGTCGCCGTGTCGCTCGCGTTCACGGCGGCGGTGCTGGCGCCGCTCGCGGTCTTCCTGCTGTTCACGCTCCGGCTGCGGCTGAACCTGGGCAAGCTGTTCCAGGCGTCGGTGCTGCCGTTCGGCGTCGTGTTCCTGGCGTCGCTCGCCGCCATTTTGGCGCTCTTCGCGTGGTACTGGCTCGAGCTCACCATGTTCCGCACGCTCGGGTACCTGAGCGGGCTGAGCACCGTCACGCTCTGGTCGGGCCACCTGACGCTCAAGCGCCTGGCGCAGCAGTCGGTCGGCAAGAAGCCCAAGACCGAGTAGAGAGAATAATCGTCGCCCCACCGGTCGGTGAGCGCGCTGTCAGGGAGGCGGCAGGCGACCAGAGGACGACGGCGTGGTCGTGGCGACCGGACTGTGCGCGTTTACACTTGAGTACAACGAGTTTCAACGCGGAGAAAGCGACTTCCCCACATGGCAATCAATGGCGGGCGAATTTCTCCCCGGACACGTGCTAACTTACCCTTGTTGTCGCACACAGTACGCGTCCATTCCTAATGCTACTCGAGGTCTCGGGAGGAAAAGCAGCCCCTCCCTATATGCAGAGTGGGCGTCTGTGCCCCGCGCTGCGAGCATCAGCGCTGTCATTAAGCCCCGAGGGCCGAGACGCGCGCGCCGCCGCTCCCAAGGCGAGCGCGATCTCGCCGTTTTCGTTGGCAAGAGCGGGAAGCGCCGCCATATTCCGCCCACTTCAACTTGATTTCACTCTCATAATTAATACCCTTGCTGAACCGGCGCGACACACTGGGAACAAGAGCGTGCTTCTCAAGTGAAACGGTATGGTTTGACCGCGCCGATTCAGCCTCCGACAGTTAATTCTGGGGGGCGTGCTTGGACGCATCTGGCTTTTCTTCCACGGAATTGCCGACGGAAGGCAGAAAACGCCAGATCCGAGTAAAAATGGGGGAAAGGACGGCGATGCCGAGGCGATACAGACCTCATTCCGACGCCCGCGCGACTCCTTCCACGCGCTTCCGCTGGCGCTGATTGTCGCTCGCTGACTTGCCCCGCGACGCGCTCCAGGCGACCGGGGGCCAGCGCGCGAGCAGAGGCGCCGCGTGGGTTCAGAAGCGACGACGGAGGTGCGCTCACTTGCTCGGCGCGTGTGCGCTAGTGCTGGCGTTTGTATGCGCACCGGAGCGTCTGCGCGCAAGCCTTCGCCTTCTGCCGGGGGTCGGGCTGACTGACCTGTTCCCATCTCGACCCGTCCGTCCTCCAGGAGCGCTCACGGAGAGAGAAAAGGCCGGCATCGCGAGCGCCACACTAGCAGTAGACACTAGGCGCCGCAGTACCAGAAGCGACATGACGGACGCGCGCCGGCAGCAGACGTCGAGCGAGCCCGCGTGCGACGTGCTTGACGTGCGGTACGTCACGAGAGCTCCCTCCCTCTCTCTGTTGTGGCTCATTAGCAGTAGCCATAGCGTCTCACGTTGCTAACTCGACCCATGCCTCCATCCAGGCTGAGCGAGTTTATGCTGCGCAGCTTTCGGCTGCGCGGTAGCGACGACGACAGCGAGTGCCGCAGCGACATGAGCGGCAGCTCGTACACAGTCAGCAACCGCAGCAGCATGAACAACAGCCAGGAGGACGACGACGCGGCGGTAGCGGCAGCGACAGACAAGCTGGAAGAGCTGCGGTGCCCCATGGAGTCAGCACGCGTGCGCGGCAATGGCCACGCCGCAGGCATCGTGCTCTTCGACCCGCGCGACCTCCACACGCTGCAGTACAGCACAGGCAACAACCGGAAGCGGAAGTCGATTGCGCTGCCTCTGTCACTCGACTCGCCCGAGCTGGCCGACGACGAGCTGAGCGACCGCGACCTCGACGAGGGTGAGGGCGACGAAGGGGACGACAGCGAAGACAACCAGCAGTCCGAGGAGTCGCGTCAGCAGCGGCAGCAGGTGATCGAGGAGATTTGCAGCACGGAGCAGAGCTACGTCCGCGACATCCGCACGCTGCACGACTTTTACATCGCGGCGCTCGAGGACAGCAAGCACCCGATCATGGAGGACGCCCAGATCGCAGTGTTCTTCAACAACCTGCGGCAGCTCGTCATGCTCAACTCGAAGCTGCACAACGACCTGCTCGGGATCACAGCCGCGCGCAAACAACGCCAGCAGCGACGCAAGCAGCTGCGGAAGCGCCGAGCCATGCGCGAGGCAAGCAGCCGCGTATCTGCCAGCTCGGCCAAGACGCGAGACCAGGCGGCAACCGCGCTGCCAGAACCTGCCTCCGCCGCGGCGCCGTTGACGCTTGAGGGCATTGGCGCGGTGTTCTGCCGCTATGCCCCACTGTTCAAGCTCTACGGTGGCTATGCGCGCGATTATCAAGAAGTCGCTGGGCTCCTGCGCAGCTACGCTCAGGACACTCGACTCGGAGACTTCACGGCGTTTCTTGCGGCTTGCAAGGCCCGCAGCGACTCCCAAAAGAACTTTGAGAGTTTGCTGATCATGCCCATCCAGCGCATCCCTCGGTACAAGCTGCTCTTGGAGCGTGCGGTAAAGCACACACCCGAGTCCCACCCGGACGCAGCTTTCCTACAAGAAGCTGTGCAGCGCGTGAGCGACGTGGCCTCGCTCATCAACGAAACGGTTCGCGACCAGGAGAACCTGACGTCGGTCCTCCAAGCACAGACCCAGTTCTTCGCTGGTCGCCTCGACCTCTTCACGGCCGACAGGCGACTGCTCAAGTCGGGGAAACTCACGAAGCGGTCAACGCGGCGCCAAGAAGAGGTCGTGCTTCACTTGTTCAACGACCTACTGCTCTACAGCAGCGGTGTGCTCCTCACTGGTGGCTACCGTGTACGCCGGGTCGTGGACCTCAAGTCCAAAGCGGTGGGCGTTACGACGCAGATTCCCCAGTCGTACCGTGCTCTCTTTGACGCGGGACAGCAGCGACTGCGCGGCGACTGCGGCTTTGTCGTCACGAGTCTCGAGAAGACGTTCATCCTCTTCGCGGCGACACCTTTCGAGAGCGAGGAGTGGGTCAGCGCCATCTCCGGCGCGATTGCCGACGCCCAAGCGAAACACGCGCACTCTACAACGGGCGAGACCCCCGCGGACGCTGCAGCCCTGTGGGTTCCGGACGCTGTCGCTGGCTCATGCACCATTTGTCGTAGCGCTTTCAAGGTGTACTTCCGCCGGCACCATTGCCGTCGGTGCGGCGCTGTTGTGTGCGGCAACTGCTCGGGGCATCGGTCGATCCTGTTCAAGGACTCGGCGCGAGAAGAGCGCGTGTGCAACCCGTGCTTTCGCGTGCTCGACCGAGTGCGAGCGATCGCCATGCAGTGGCTCGGCAAGATTGTCGAGTTCCGCGGAGTGCTGCGGCGCAACCGCTGGAACAAGTGGTCGGAGCACTACTTTGAGCTTCGACGGGGCGTCTTGCGCCAGTATACGCTCGCTTCAGCACCAGCAGCCCCGTCTCCGCCGTCCTCATCGGCCACACCCATGGCAATGACAGCAGCAGGAGGCACCGCCGCCAGTATTCGAACCTGCACGGATAGTCTCGAGCTCGCGGGCGCCATCGTGGTGCACCGCGCTGATGCTCGATCACACAAGAACCGCTTCTGCTTCCAGATCTCCACGTCGGAGTACGATCTCGAAATGCTGGACCTGGTCGCCTCTCCCTACGAGACGAACACGCGCGGCGGGATCCACCAGGAAGAGAAGCCGCCGACGACGCCCATCGCGATCGCAGCCGCTGCGGACGCACAAAGCAGCAACTTTATGTCCAAGATGTCGCCGCTAAAGCAGGTCGTGAGTCGCTTCAACGCGGCTGCGCGCGAGTCGCTTGGGCCCGCCCAGTCCGTCGCGTCTGAAGACACCTCGAGCCTATCTTCGAGCCGCACGCAGCTGCTCAAGTCGTCTCCTACCGGCACCAACACCACGAATACAAGTGCGAACGGCGGCGGCGGCGTCGGCGCGTCGTGCCTTACCGACTGGATCCTGTGCGCGACGTCATACGAGGAAGAGACGCGCTGGAGCGAGGCGCTTCAACGCTCGGCCGACCGCGCGCTCAGTCGTTCACGGCGGTCCCGAGTGACCGAGTCGTTCTTGGTGTCGTTCGATAGCATCGCCAAGATGCAGCCCGGAGTGAGCGGCACGAGCCGCAGCAGCTACAGCAGCGGGGAGGCTCGCACGTCCATGTCGCTCGCGGGCCGCGTGACGGACGTGGACATGATGATCCGCTTCGGCGCGTTTGAAGGCGGCGACGACGAGGTCGCCATTGTGGAGCACCGCCGGCTGCAGATCCTCAAGGAGCTCATCCGCTCGGAAGAGAGCTACGTCGCGTGTCTGGGTGAGTGCATCTGCCTGTACGTGCAGCCGTTGCTACTGCGCCAGCTCGAAGGGCAGAAGCTCCTCCGCCGGCGACAGCAGAGCAAGTACAAGAAGTCGTCGCTGTTGCACAACACCCTCGGGGCGTTCAGTGCGCTGGGAGGGAACGGGTCGTCGCGGAAGCTGCTGGCGTCTCCGTCCCCTTCGTCCTCGTCGCTGTCGGCGTCGTCAATGACCCAGCGCACGTTCAGCGGTAGCAGCATCGCGAGCGTCAAGACGGTGCGCAAGTTCGCGATCTCCCCTGGTGGCGCCGCCGCCGTCGCTGCCTCCGTCCTCACCGGCGCGTCATCTTCATCGTCACTGTCATCGTCGGCTGTCGCGGCGAGCGAGCCATCGAGCCACGCAGGCAGCAGCAACAAGCGGCAGCAGAAGCAGCAGCAGCAGAGCGTCGTCGTCATGAACGCGGACATGGCCATCTTCTTTAGCAGCGTCGACCAGATGTGCACGCTGAACCAGCAGCTGCTCGAGCAACTGTCTCGCCACCTCGAGGAGATCCGTGCTGCTGCACGAGCAATGGCGAGCGCCAACCAAGAAACCCTCGAGGACGACAGCGCCGAGAGCCGCAACAACGACGAGTACCGCGCGGTGCACCGCGCGGGCGCCATCTTTCACGCGTACGCCCCGCTGCTGCAGCTGTACACGTCGTACGCCAGTCGGTACGCGTCTGCGCTGCAAGCCATCGAGTCGCCCCAGTTTACCAACTTCCTGCGCGAGTTGCCGGCCGAAGCGAGTGTCACGCGTCTCCGGCGGTACCTGAACATGCCCATGGAGCGAATCCCGCGGTACAAGATGTTCCTGCAGGAGCTGCTCGCGGCGACGCCGCCGGACCACATTGACTATGCGCCGCTCCAAGCGGCGATCCGCAGCGTGGACCGAGTCGCCAACAAGATCCGGGACATCAGCGACCGCCGCGACAGCGCGCGGAAGCTCGAGGGCATCAGCGCGCGCACCGGGATCGATCTGCGCGGCCGCGGGCGGTTCGTGCGTGACGGACTGCTGCGCAAAGTGTGCCGCAGCAAGGTGCAGAACTACTACTTCGCGTTGCTGGAGGACGGTAAGCGGTATCTATGATGCTTGTCCGAGGAATGCGAGACTAACCGCAGAGCCTGACTCGGTGCCAACTAGCGGTGGTGTACGGGCGTCAGGGCGGCGGCCTCCACAAGAGGAAGTTCAAGCTGATCGACCTGTGGGAGTGCAAGGTGTCAAACGACACGGACGCGATGCCCGGCGTCATCTCGGCCGTCTCGAACTCGAACAGGTGCGTTGGGCGTGTCGCCTCTCGCCATGACACCTCCACGGGTACTGACCGTCAGCGTGTTTGTACAACTATAGCGCGTTCTGCTTCTACTCGCCGCTAAAGTCGTTCATCCTGCTGGCGAACTCGGCCGAGGAGAAGGCGAGCTGGACGGCGAGCATCTCCGAGTGCATTGCGCGCACCCTTCGTGGGCAGACGCGGGCCCCTCGACGAGCGAGCGTACGCACGGACGCTCTGCTTGACGGCGACGAAGACGGCGACAACCACCTTGGAGGCGACGGGAGCACACTCGTCATCAAGAACGGCTGGCTCAACGTGTCGCGCGGCGACGAGCCGAGCACCCGGCGGACTCGGCGCTTGTGGATCACTCTGACGCTGCAGATGCTGACCATCGCGTCGACGTTCAAGGCAGCGCAGCCGGATGAGGCGTTCGCGATCGGGGACTGCGTGGCCTCGGCGATGAGGCAAGACACTTTGCTCCAAGTGCTCGTGCGGGTCCGTGACGAGAGCGGCGCGGCGTCACTTGCGCGCGCGCGAACGTTAGTGCTGGAGGCGCAGTCGCTGGCGGAGCGCGAGGAGTGGGTGCGCGCGCTCTCGCACTGCATCGCCGGCAGCCACGAGCTGCCCAAGACGCTCGACATGCGGCGGCGCAGCGTCAACCAGGCCATGCTCGCGCCCATCTTCATGTTCGACAAGGTCTCCAACGTCTGCACCATCTGCACCCAGACGTTCGCGGTCTACCGCCCTCGCCACCACTGCCGGTACGTCACTTCCCCGCGCGTCTCGGACTGCAGGTGTGATGTCTGTGAGCAAGGGTCTGACGTTGATGCTCGCTGCGTGACTGGCTGGCTGCGCGCAGGCTCTGCGGTTCGCTCGTGTGCGGCAACTGCTCGCGGAAGCGCTGGACGCTCGCGTATGGCTCGAGCAAGAAGGCGTCGCGCATCTGCGACTCGTGCGCGTGCACGACCGGCGCCTTCGCGTCCACTTCCCACGTGTGAGTGGGGCAAGCAAGCGGCTGGCCACTCCACCGACCGAAGGCGCAGGCGAAGGATTGTGGCGCCGCGACAGGGGCGACGAGCCTTCGTGTTGAGGCGGCGGGAGTGATCGATCGGTGGTCGGTGGTGGAAGTGCGTCAAAGCAGCACGCCGCGATCGATGGGCGGACGGACGCAGCGTGTCTCCAAACCTCTGAAACTATATATCGAAAGGTCGCGAGGTCGTATCGGCTGCAAACTCTCTCTTAGATGACGGTTCAGTACCTGCGTAAATTTATAGTTTACGCACAATTGAAGTGATCGGACGTGTGAAGAAAAGATATCGACGCACCACACCGTGCGCCGGCCCATCGCCTTGCGCATTAGACAGCCGCGGTCGTGCCTACCGCCTCTCCTCATGTGCACGCTCGCCCCCTTGAGACGCAGCATTCGGTCCTCCTGTCGCCACCGCAAGCGCGAGCATAGAGCGCACCATGGCCTCCGGGCCCCAGACTCGGGTGGAGCAAAGGCCGAACGGCTAAGCGCCCCGCGCGGCCGTATCAACCTCAGCGAGGCCTGCGACTCTTAGGGGCGGACCGGATCTGGACCGCTTGCTGTAGAGCCCAGTGTGGTGATACACATACACAGGCACATTGCATTGTACAGTATCGGCATCCTACAGTATACGGACAGCAGTGGACTGGAGCAGAGGGCGTTATAATCTGTACGTATGGAGTGCGCACTGCATCATCCGTCCGGAGCGTCAATATCTTGCCGTATGTATGCCTTCAATGGACACGCACGGGGCACAGGGCGACATCACGTAGGTACGTGCGCGTGTGTTACGCGGCAGCTCGAAATCGAGCAACAGGACGAGGCAAGCGTACTACAGTACCGTACTGTACACGGGCGGCACCGTACGTACAGTACAGTATGGCCATGGCTCATTGCGTTGGCTCGTGGCCACGACGCGAGGCGAGAGCGACGCGGCAACACAAGCACTTTACAGTGTTGTGTACTGATTAGTAATATTGTAATACTCCGTCTTTATTCCATCACTTGACAGTTTGGAGCGATTGTGAGCTGAAAGCAGCTGCGCTCAACGAAACGGTAGGGTACTGAGAAGTTCAGCACGCGATCTTGAGGCAGGGTACTGATATGAATTACATGGAAACAAGCTGAAGCGAAATTCGAACATATTCTCGCATTTCGTAGCGTCCTGCTTCGATTTTTCACTTGGTTTCGGTATGCTAGAGGTACGGAGCACTCCGCAGTACATTGGAGGCCAATTTGGCCATGTGAATGAAATTTGGCCAGCAGCTGCCCACAATCCAACTTCTGTGATAAATTCACCAATTGTGCTTTTTGGGTTCATCAACTGGGAGAAATGCACTATGTATGCGTCAACGCTATCAAATTATAATAGTTGTGATTTGGGGGTTTCTTCCATCAACCAATTCGGTGCAACCAATACTCTGAAGTCTGCGTGCGTCGAGTCGGTGCGTCCGTTTCCATTGAAAGAAACGGACCGAAACACTTGATTTCACTATCGGACCGAACGTCGCCACTTTGCCGCCCAGATTCCACGATGCTACTATTTGGAGGGTAGGGGTTTTATCAACCCTACACCTATCTCCCCATGCGGGGCAATAAGCTCTGTGATTGGTCCCTCGTCCGCAATGGACGAAATCGGGTCCTTGTCTAGCCTTCCCCTCGTGGCGTTTGGTTGTTTTCTCCCGCCCGGTCGGTGGGGCCCCCGCCCACCGCCGCCCTCCCGGTGGGGTCCTTCCATTATCAATACGACGGCCCGCTGAGAGCCCGTGCGGTTTGGGACGGAAAGCGTACCCTTCGCCTCGTCCCCGCCGGCGGACGGCCTCGCCCCGCCCCCCCTCACTCGTCCCCCACTCGTCCCAACTCGGGGTCATCCCGCCCCCAGGGTAGAGTACAAGCCGGTCCGCATGCCGTTGTTCTCGCGCTCGTCCGACCGCAAGCACAAGTCGTCCGGACGCTTCAGCTTCCGCAAGCACGAGGCCGCGGACGCCCTGGCCTCGTCCTCGTCCAGCGGCCGCGGGGCCCCATCGGCCCCACCGGCCGCACCGGCCCCCGTCCGCAAACCCCCTCCGGCCCCGGTCGCGGCCACAGACCCCAAGCCGCTGTCCGCGTCCGTCGCGTCCACGACCGGCTCGTCCGTCTCGTCCTCGCGACTGTCGGCGTCCGTGCGGTCGTCCACGTCCACGGCCCGCAGCACGAGCCCCACCATCCTCGAGAGCCTCTCGGGGGACACGGACACGGGATCGGACACGGAGGCGCGCGACTCGACCGGGGACGACCCGCGCATGAGTACCCGTCCGCGTCCGCAGCATGGCTCCGCATCCGCAACTTCGTCCGCAACCCCGTCCGCAACCCCGTCCGCAACCCCGTCCGCAACCCCGTCCGCAACCCCGTCCGCACGCAGCGTCCGCAACTCGCTGGTCGACTACCGGCAGCTGCGCTGCTCCATGTCGTACAAGAACCGCCTCGAGGCGCAGCAGCGGTCCGCGGGCGTCCTGCGGTCGAGCGAAGACCGCTCTCGCGGGTCCCTGGACGACGCCTCCTTCCTCGTGTCCACCCCGTCCTCCGTCCGCTCCTCCTCGGCCCCCGGGTCCCCTCCCTCGCCCTTCCCGCGCACGTCCCTGCGCATCTCGGAGGGCCACAGCGAGCCGGACGCGTCCGCAAGCGTCGACCGCCGGTCCGGCCGGCTGAGCGTCTTGTCGTCCGCGTCCGCGCGGGCCCCGCGGCCGTCCGAGGACGCGTCCGCACCCGAGCGGCGGTCCGAGACCCGCATGACGGAGGCCGGCGTCGCGGCCATGCAGACGCGGCGCGCCTTCCAGCAGATGGCGCTCGCCCTCAAGTCCTCCGCCGGCGCGTCCTCCTCGGACGACGAGGACGAGGACGCGTCCTCGGACTCGGACTCGGACTCGGACCAAGAATCAGACGTGGAGCTCGCCGGCCGGTTCCCGCGGCGGACGAGCGCGCGGCTGGCGGCCCGCGCGTCCGCAGAGAGCGGCGTCGTGCGCCTGGGCGCGGACGAGTTCCGGCAGTTCCAGTTCCGGCTGCGGACGCTTGAGGACCTCTGCGCCGAGCAGGGCCGCAAGCAGGCCTGCATGGAGGAGGCCATCGAGCGCGAGGTGGCCCTGCGGACGCGCAAGGTGGTCGCGGCCATGGACAAGAAGGTCGAGATGTACCGCCAGGCCAAGGCGCTCGAGTGCGAGCGCGAGGTCGCGCGCCGCGTGTCCGAGATGGACCTGGGGGCGTCCCGCGGGTCCCTGCGCCGCAGCGCCAAGGGCCCCCTGCGGTCGTCCGCGTCCGTCCGCTCGTCCTTCCTCGGGGCGTCCGCGGCCGAGGGCGAGGGGACCCCCAGGGCCAAGCCGCTCGAGAAGATCTTCCACCCGCGACGCGCGCGCGCCCGAAAGGAGGAGCGCCTGCGCGAGCTCGAGGAGCAGCAGAAGCGCGAGATGGACCAGTTCCGCCACCTGATCCGGTCCACCGAGGGCCCCATGGACGGAGGAGACCCGTCCGCAGCCGATGACCCGTCCGCAGATGCCGACCCGTCCGCAGACCCGCTCAAAGACGTGCTGGACGCGTCCCCCGCCGAGCTCGTGGCGCTCGTGGGCGTGCTGCGGCGCCACGTGGACGTGCAGGAGGCGCAGCTGCGCGAGGCCTCGCGGCTCCTCTCGGCCGCCATGGACGCGCGCGAGGAGGCCGAGCGGACGGCCCACGAGGCCGTGGTGCTGTCGCTGCGGCTCGACTCGCGGCTCGACCGCGCCAGCCGAGAGATGAGCTGGGTGCGCGACGAGCTCAGCCGGTCCATGGCGCTCCCTCCGGACGAGTTCTCGGCCCGCGCGTCCCGCGTCCTCAGCGCGCCGCTCTTCTTCGCGGGACCCATGCGGGGCCCCAACGTGGCTGCGGACGCGGCTGCGGACGAGGACAAGCGGATAGGGACGTCGGCCCCCGTCCTCGACCGGTAGTCCTCGATTGTGCATCGGTTTTAACTTAGTGTCTGGTCGGGTAGTAGAGCGAGTAGTGTGCGAGCGAGCGAGAGAGAGAAGATCGATCAATGGTCAAGCAGCACGTTGCTCTCCTAGCCCCGGGCCGTCGAGGTCCGTCCGTCCGTCGGTACGTCTGATAATGCGGTCGACTATTGCGTCTCGGGGTCCAACAAAGGATCCAACGGGGGGAGGGGCGGAAGGATAGAGGGGGGCGATCAGCACGCGCGGGGCACTCGTCCGGCCCCGTTCTGCTGCTCGCGCTCGCGTCGGCGCTGCAGGTCGAGCCGCAGCCGCTCCTGGAAGGACGCAGCTGGGACGTACGCGGCCGCCTTGCGCGCTGGTACCGGTACCGGTAGGGCGGCCGCAACCGGCGGGGCCGCCGTCCGCAGTTGGGCGTACTGTACGGACGCACCACCCGTGCGGCGTCAGCCCAAAGGACGGGAGAGGCGCACACGCGGCCGACGGACGAGTGGGGACGCACCTGCTCCTTCCGCTCGCGGCGTGCGGCCAAGTCGCGACGCAGCCGCTCGTCGAACGACCCGAGTGCGAGCTACCGTAAAGGAGCGGACGGACGGTCAGCCAAGTGCGGACGAGTGCGGACGAGTGGGGACGAATGCGGACGAGTGGGGACGAGTGCGGACGAGGATGGGCCCACCTGCTGCGCGCGGCGCGAAATGTGCGGACGGAAGGAGCACTGCGCTTGCATCTGCGCGCGGACGGCGGCCTTGGACTGCTCCCGGCGCTGCTCGTCGAGCCGCACGCGGCCGAGGAACTCGTCGCGCACCTGCGGCCACGTCGGGCGCGGCGGGTCTGCGGACGGGTCGGGGCCCTCGTCCGCAGGTGGGGTCCGCACGCGCTCTCTGTTGGCCACATACGTCTCGAGCCGCGCCAGAAAGTCGTCCGCGACGGCGCCCTGCGGCCATGGGATTGGTCCATCGTGAGGTCGTGGGGAGGGGGGACGAGAGGTTATGGGGGACGACGACGACGACGAAGGGGGACGCACCCATGCGATGCGGCGGCGGTAGGCCACGCCGCAGTTGGGGCACGTGGTGCGCTTCTGGGACAGCTCGGCGTACGACTGGGCGCTGCCGCACACGGGACACTCCTGCGTCCGTCCGTCCGTCAGCTCAGCTCAGTCCACGCCCTCCACGCCACTCTACTCTCCGCCCAAGTCACCCACCCGCCAAGACATCGGACACGCCGCTGAACGGCAGACGCACCTTCTTGTCGACGCGCGCGAGGTACTGCTTCTCCTCGCGCGTGCGCCGCAGACCCTCGACGCGCGCGCGCTCGGCCGCCTCCATGCGGCGCACGACGTCCTCTCCCCGTCCACCGCGCGCCCCTCCGGCGTCCTCGTCGTCCGACCGGCTCGCCGCCTGCTCGCGGCCGCCCCCGGCCGTCCTCAGCCGCGGCCGGAAGCGGCAGTGCCGGCTGTCGTCCAGCGAGGCGAACGCGCCCGTACGCGCGGCCGCCCGCGGCTTGGCCAGCTCGAGGACGGCCTCCATGTTGACCGAGCGGCGCGGCGGCGCGGACGAGGGCCCGTCGTCCGCCAGCGTCGCGAGCAGCAGCCGCGTCTGCGTCCGCGTCAGCTGTCGGCACTGGAAGGCGCTCAGCCGGTCGCGAAGCGTCGTCCTCTCCGTCTTCTGCTTGGGCCGCTTGGTGGGCCGCTTGGTGGGCCGCTTGGTGGCCTTGGTGGGGGTCGTGGGCGCCGTCGCAGGTGACTCGGCGTCCGCCTCGGACTCCTCTCCCTCCTCCTCGCGCTCGAACGCGTCGGCGTCGTACTGCTGCTCGAGGGCCGCGGCCTCCCGGACCGCGGCGGCCGCGGCCTCTCGCGCTTGCTGCTGGTGGTCGACGCGCACTTGCGCCGCCGCGGCCTGGAGCGTCGACTGGACGAGGGCGCGCCGCAGCTGCGCGTCCTCCTCGTCCACTTGGGCCGCCAGCCCCGCCAGCGTCTGCCCCGTCGCCTCTTGCTGCGGCTGGGCGACCGCCAGCAGACTCGTGGGCGCAGCCGCCGGGCCGCAGTCCTCGACCGGACCCTCGTCCGTGGCGGTCTCGGCCGCCAGGCCCTGCACGAACGCCATCAGCGCGGACGCCATGGCGCCAGTGTCGGCGCAAGAGAGGCGGCTATTGTAGTGTGCAGAGGCTCCAACCCGCGTCAACGTCCGCCGTCGGGTCGGTTGCAGCTCCATTGAGGGGCACGCAGTCGGTCCCTATAAATACGCTACGCTGCTCGATGCCCTCCTAGCGTGCTTTTGAAAGGGCTCTGGCTGACGCGCATAGCCATCCCCGCTCCATGTGCAGACACGTCCCCAACGCGCAGGTGCGTCCCCAAGGCCCCACGTCCCCTCCCCCCGGGTCCGCCCCACGCGCTCGCTCATCGACTAGTCCTCTACTCTTTCTCGCGCCAGTTCTCCTTCCAGGCGCCGTGCTGCGGGCGCTGGTTCGACTGCTCCGAGTGCCACTGGGAGCTCGCGCGCGACCACCGACTGGCGCCGGCCGAGAGCGGAGAGATGGCTTTTGTCTGCAAGCGGTGCGGGTCGCCCTTCCGCAAGGACCTGCGCGCCATGGGCCAAGAGGACGAGCGCTGTCCGCACTGCGGGCTCGCGCTCGTGGCGGGCGTGGGGGCGGACGGAGAGCGGACGAAGGGCCACGGACCAAGCCGCGGAGGCGCAGCCTAAGACACAGAGACTATTGTACTGTATTTACTGAATTGGACACTTGAATGCTACCATCGTGGAGTCGAGTTACACCGGAAACATTGAGCGCAAATTAGCGAAGTAATATATGAAATATATTGTACGGTACTTGCTCGAAAATGTTATACTTCCTTATTATAGGTAATTTCTATGATGAGGTGTAAACGACTGACCTTGAATTTAGCATTGAATTCTGACGAAAACCATTCCGATATATGACAAAAATAATACAAAAACGATCGGAATCCATCAAAATCCATCACCTGTCGTGTTTATACTTAGCGTTTGTATTTGTCGTTCTCTACGGGGAAAACATGTACCATGTTCTACGAAATGTATCATTTCAATAGTGAAGCCAAGTGATTTTATGAGAATGAACAGTAAAGTTGTATAAGATCAGTAGCCCATGCCCTGTTTTATTTTAATTAGCTCAATTCAGCTGAACACACCGCTTTTTTATATATTTCGGCAATAAAAAAAATTAAGACCCATTTTTTTTCTCCTCCCAACTTGAAGCGACGAGCAAAGTACCGTGAAATCGACTAGAAATCCAGTAAGATCGACCTAGACTGAAATTAAAGAGAACTTACGATTTGCGACAGAATTGCGATAAACAAACGTTATGTAAACGATTTGTTTTCAAAATCAAAATGTACACAGTACAGCAGAGCTTCCTCTTGCGATTCACAGTCTACACATCAAAACACCGTACATACACGCATCCGTGGCTCACCGAGCGCGAAGCGTCAAGTTGCGCCGTCGCTCTGCGCTCGTTCTCGCCGCAGGAAGCGGAGCTCAGCCGTGTACGTTCGAAGACGGAGCTCGATTTCTTCGAGGAGTGAAAACGGACCTTTTTTCGCGCTCAAGGTTCGGTCGAGTACTGTACGCCAAGAGTGGGACCTAGCTCAAAAACAGATGGGTTTTGGGTCCAAATTGGAGCTGTAATTAATCTCGGGACCTTTTTTCGGGACCTTTTTGCGCCTGGTCAAATAAATTGAAGTCATCCGAGCACAAAATGGTCCGGTGTGATCCACACATCCCGGAGAAAGAGCTTGGTTGGCGGCCGTCTGACGGAGCACACTTCTACATACTGTACGCACATCAGCCCGTACACAAAACACTGTGAACCTGCACATCCATTCCTCCAAATCGCAGGAGCGATTCGATGACCACTTGTGCCTCTTCGAATGGCGAGTCTCGGGTCGTTGAAGTGGCTGGCTGATCACTCATCGGGACACGCCACGCGCCGGACCAAGCGTCCGACGCGGCCGCGTCACTAGCCTCCACGTCAAAGCAGGCGGCACTCGACCGCTCGATCACTGCTATGATACGATACACCCGAGTCAATGGCCACGCCTGCCCAAGATCTGACACGCGCTCGTGGCTCCAAAGCGCACAGGCCGCTCGCTGCCGGTCCTCAGTGTGGGTCTTCCTTCGTGCGCCCGCTGGATGAGCCCCTGATGGGAATCCAAGTTGGAGCCCAAGCCGCGTGAATTTAGAAGTCGCGTCGTCTACAGATCGCACTCGGAGCCTCCCCATCGCGTCGGGATGGGGCCGGTAATGGGTTCTCGTCTAGTGTCGAGCAATCACTGGTGTCTCTAGCAAGTTCTTCGCAAGCACAGGACCTACTCGACAGGCGCAACGGAGCGAGCGATCAGGATCAAGGCGCGCGGATGCGCAAACGCCTCACTTCACTGTACTGTTTGCTGGGCAAGCGACCAGTTTTTTTTCGTTGCCCATTGGCCTTTCATTCGCGCCTACAGTAAGGAGTGCGGGCAACGCCACCGCCTGCGGTGGAGTTGGAGCTGTGGAACTCTTCTGTAAAGCTTCCTCTTCGCACGCCACGGCTGCGCTTTGCTGGACAGTCACACGATGCGCTAGCATTGACTCGCGAGACAAGCGCCCGCCCGTGAGTCTCTACGTGTTGCTATTGTCGCTAGCCTGGTGATGATCTTCGGGACCAGTTGACACTTTAGATCTCCCGAGTGAGACGCAAGCGGTAAACAAAAGACACGGACGGAAGCGGCCTAGGATCGCGTGGACAACGTTAGACCCTGAGCGATTCGACGCTGGATGGAATGCCCTGGAACACTTCACTTCAGAGAGAGTAGTAGTGTGCAATTCCATTACACCCGAGGCCGGGTCATCCCGCTTTCTCGTCGGTCGCATTGGCGCCAGCTCCACCATGGTCGGTGAAGTTGTTGAGTTGAGCTGGGTTTTGTGTCACGGAGCTCCGACATACGCGACCATTCGGAGGCGCGAACTGTCAAGCAGCAGCTTGGACCAACGGTCTGCATGCAGTGCACCACGAACAGGACTCAACTCGAGTCTCAAGTCTCCTACGTGTGTGTGTGTTTGCCCTAAGTACGTACAGCGTGCGCTTTGCGCGCCTCTTGCAAGACCGATCGCGATCGGCAATCACGGACGGGCCTGACGAGCGACAAAGCCTCAGTGTGCGACCATAGCACTGGGCGCTAAAGAGAGAGAGGAGCAAGCGCCCGAGATCCATCGATGTATACGGACCACCGTGGCCACGGCGCTCGGTGAAAATGTGGACGAAGGGAGCTCCCAAGAGAGCTCCTCCGCGCATCGATTAGCCAACGCTGTGTTGCGTGAGCGACCGTGTCGGCCTGGACTCTCGGGATGATGCGGCGAAGCTACATACTAGAGTATAATAGCACCGTAGCGAGCGCCACCTCCGTCGACCTCATCTCTAGATCGGTCGCGCATGAAAACCCGGGTAAGGAGGCGAAAGCCGCAGCGGCGTATCAAGTGGCGATTGTTCATCGGGGCGGGCGTAAACGCCGTGCGTCTTGTTCAGTACGGACCGTATAGTACGCTGGAGCATCAGGCCGATCGCTGGTCTGGCTGTCGCGCAGTGGTCGGCGTCAGACAGCCGCCGAGTGCGTGGTATGCGTGCTTGATTCCCGTCCTGTGGCCAGCGTGGCCCATCGAGTCGTCCCGATGGACCATCCCATTGTGCCACATTACCTAGCAGTAGAGGCGTTGTTGCTGCGGGCTCTCTCCGCTGAAGGCGCCGGGCAACCTGCTGCAAATGCTATGCTCTACTGTATAGAGAGGCCTCTTTAGTCCGGGTGGTCGCGTCATCGTTGGCTAGTACAGTCTACGGCGCGATTGGATTGGATCCGCTCGATGCCAACGGTCTCCGATGCCAATTTCATACAGTTAGTACTCGAGTACGTATTACACATACAGAATATCGCGTTGGTAAGCAACTTTCGAGTCTCAACGCGACTGAAGTTGCAGTGGCACGGCGGAAAACGAGCCGGTTTCGAAACAGGGGCACAGTTGCAGGAGCAATTTCGAATAAAAATGATAAATAAATTACGTGAGCGGTATACAATTTTCGAGTACTGGGCTGTAAACTGCTGATGCGGCCACAGCATGAGAGTGACCATGCTCACTTTGTAAACCCGCGAAGGGCGCAATAGCATCCCACTCGCGCCTGCCGCAGACAGTCTGCTCCTTGCAGCTGGCCCAAGGCTGCAGTGCAGGCTTGTGTACTGTGCACGTGCACTATAAGCGCGCCATGGTGTAAAAGGTGCGTCTGCCAATCGATGGACGCGTATTAAAGCGAATTTGACAGTTTACTTGGCGATGGTACAAGTGTGGGCACTCCACGACGATGGATGACGTGCTGATGCTGACCTGCATGAATGAATGAATGAATGAATGAATGGATGAATCAACTGCGGCACCAAAGCTCAAGTTGGAGGGCGGACGACCCGTCAGCAGCAGCCGCTTGATTCCACGGATTCGAACTGCAAGTGTTAGAATTTTGAATGTCCCCCGAAAAAAATGTCAAAACTCCTGTAGTACAGTAGGTTACGCTAAGCAATGACTGTCGAAATGTATCGGACCAAATTTGTCAGCTGTTTCCCCGCCATTTTGAGCATCCACCGAGTCGCCTTTTGCGCCAAAAAGTCCCATACAAACCGCAAGTGAACGTGTGGAAATGGTCCAACCGAGCGCACACACATAAAAAGCAGCGCAAATCCTCCTCCCACTCCGCCGGGAAACTGGTTGAGATCCCGTACACAATGGGGGCAAGGTCAAGGCTTGGCGCGATCTCCGTGGCACTAAAAGGTGCGTCTGACGGTCCGTCACCGTCGCCATTCACGCGGCGGCGCATTCACCCGCGCTGTCGCTCTGTCTGTCGGTCGGTCAGTCACGCACTCCACCAGCAAAAACACCCATCGACCCGCCCACCGCCTCACAACTGAATTCGCCGCGGATCCGCCACTCGCAGCAGCCTTTTTGGCCCATCGCCAAGCGATCGGCCGGCCGCCCTACGACCGACCTACGACCGCCCTACGACCGCTCCATCGCGCTTTTGTCGGACCGATGGACGGCGCAATGCTGCTCGAGGGGCCGCACGGACTCGCCATCAGCGCGGACCGACCGGGCGCGCGGTCCCAGCGCCAGCCCCCTCAGCGGCGGCCCGGGGCGCGGCGCTCGCTGTCGGCGGCCGCGGGGTCGTCCCGCTGCAGGAAGGGCAAGGCGGCGGCCAGCGGCGGCTCCGTGGCGGCCATGGCCCCCGCGCGCTGCGGCTACCGCACGGGCAAGTGCCCGAACCTGCAGGCCGTCAAGCGCAACGGCAAGCTGCACAAGCTGTGCGAGGTCCACCGCGAGAAGGCCAACATGAACCAGAAAAAGCTGGACCGCAAGAAGCGGCTGCAGCGCTCGAGCTCGCGACTGCCCTACGACGAGCTGGATGCGGTGGGCCAGGCCGGCGGCAAGCAGGACAGCTCGCCCCGCGGCATCGACGTAGACCCGCTGCTCGAGGCCATGCTGATGGAGGAGGACGACGAGCTGCAGCGCGACGTGCTGCCCGT
>JAADXZ010000264.1:0-29602 GCA_023338055.1 Phytopythium mirpurense | reverse complement strand
GTCTCCCTTTCGGATGCCGTTCGCGTGCAGCCCAGCGCAGATATACTGCGACTGGTCCAGCACCTGGCGGAACGTGAGCACGCGGTCGGTGAGCCCGCAGATGAACGCGGGCGCGTCCGGCTTGTCGCGCGCCTGCTGCTCCAGGTTGTTCCAGATGGCGGCGTCCTTGGGGAGCGCCAGCGAGGCGTACGGCGACTTGTAGACCATGGTGGCGGCACGCCGAGCCTCTAGTCTACCGAGGATCTTGATGGGCCGCTTGGGGTCCGCGAGGGGAATCGTCAAATGAGCTCGACCTTCGAGTCAAAGGGCCGTCATCTCGATGGCTCCTTCAAGTTGACGTAGTATTTAAAATTGTGTAGACTTTGGTATCATGCTTTTCGATCTTTTTGATACAAATTGATATATGTTGTGCCTCTAGTATTATATAAATGGTGCTATTTACTTTTGTATTGAACGTTTGACGTCTGCGCATCCCCTCTCATAGAGCCATCTTCAACCCCAATGCCCTCGAGTCGACATGATCGGTCTGTTCGCCCCCATGTTGAGTCGACAGACGTACGTACACACATAATACGTTGCTTCAACTTGATACCCTAGATTGAGAACCATCCAGAGCTACTGCGCCTTGCAGCCGCAACGTAACCGTATACAGTAAGTACACTGCAACGTATTTGCGTGCAAGACCTTCAGACATTGGAGGATGCCACCATCCACCCCATTACTCTACGCACTTGGCAAGGGCGCTGCACTTGGATCACCTAAGAGAGCGTGACGTTGATGACGACCGGAGTAGTGATGCCCTTGGCGGCCATGGCGCTGCGGAGCAGGTAGTTCTGGTACGCGTCTTGCGGCGCCGTGTACGTGTAGCCCGAGGGGCACGAGGCCGAGTCGCCCACGATGCTCCACGCGAGGCTCGAGCTGCTCCAGCAGGCCTTGCTCGTCTTGGCGGCGGTCGTGCTCGCGACCCAGCGGCCGCTCGCGTCCATGAGCGCGTAGGCGCCCGCGGCCGTCGTGCTGGGCTCGTTCTCGGCCCAGGACCAGGCCTGTGCCTCCATCTTGGCGCCGTCGACCATGTCGGTCGCCACGAGGTTGAGGTTCCAGCGCACAAAGTTGGCAATGTTGCTCGCCTCGAGGTACGTCTCGGCCGCATGGGTCAGCAAGCCGGCGTCCGACAGCGAGACGTAGCGCAGCTCGGACTGGTACGAGCGCAGCAGGTAGCTGTTGCTGTAGATGGTGTAGCCGCCGAGCCTGCGCGAGCTGTCGGGCAGCGAGTCGATGTAGGCGGTTGGGATCACCTTGTGGCCGCCGCAGTAGCTGTTCAGGCTGTACGCGAGGCCCGTGTCCGAGTTGGCCAGCAGCATGACGCGGTAGCCGCTGTCCAGGAAGGCCTGGATGCTGCCCGCCTTCCACGACCCCGCCGCCAGCGCCTTGAGGGCCGACTGGGGCACGAGCAGGTCGCCGAACACGCCGTCCAGCAGCGCGTCGAGTTCACTCGTCTTGCTCTGACGGGAAATGTCGGCGCCAGTGTCCAGGTACACGAACACGAACTCGCCCGGGTGCTCGTCCACCCAGTCCTTAATCTCCTGCATGGACTGCTTCGTCGTCACCTGGTCGCCCGCCTTGATGCCCGAGACGGACGGGAAGCAGCCGAGAAGGTCGGCGGCCCACGTGACCGTGCCGTAGCGCGAGAGCTGCGCCTCGAACGCCTCGAAGAACGCCTCGACCGAGGCGGACCCGAGGTTACCGCAGTGGCCCGTGTGGAAGTCGTTGAGGAAGTAGTGCGTGTCGACCTCGAGCCAGCGCACGCCAATGTTGAGCTGGTCCGTGAGGCTGAGCGCGTGGTTGTTGGTCTTGAGGAACGAGTACGCCTTGTCCGGGCTCAGGTTCAGGTTGAAGAGCTGGTCGCGGTTGCCGTAGCCGTCCGCGAGCGTGATGGCGCTGTTGTGCGTCGCGCCCACCTGCGCGTAGCACAGCTGCTCCGTGCTCGCGAGCTTGCGCTGGTACGCCAGCGTCGAGTTGAGCCACGTCGAGACGGACGCCGAGCCTTTCTCGCAGACCGTGCTGCACACGGTGCCCGTCGAGTCGCACACGCGCGTCTCCGTGCACGTGATGCCGACCAGGTCGTTCTTGCGCGGGTCGTTCGTCCCTGGCGTCCGATACTTCGTCTGCGTCGGGATGACGAACTTCGGGTCCGAGCACGTGTCCGTGAAGGAGCAGCTGGCCGTGCCGGGCACCGAGTCGACGAACTGGCCGCCCGAGGCCGACAAGTCGATCATGCCGTTTAGAATCGTGGTCACGTTGTCGCCGAAGAAGCGCTCGAAGCCGCGCTGGACGGACTGCAGCAGCGGGCGCATGTGGTGGATGCAGCACGAGTAGTCGATCGTGGACGCCGGCGCGAGCGAGGCCGTGTCCGTGTACGCGTTACCCTGCACGGCCGAGCACTCGTGGCCGCTCGGGATGGTCACGAACGGCACGACGACCGAGTTGAGCAGCGAGAACGTCGACGCCGAGTACTTGCTCGTGAGCTGCGAGTACATGCTGGCGCCGCAGTAGGTGGAGCCGACCTGGGCGCAGAAGAACTGGTTGACGCCGTCCACGAGCTCGTTGAGCACGAACGAGTCGGTCGTGACGTCGGCCGGCACGACCAAGTTGAGCAGGTCGAGCAGGTCGCTCACTTGCGAGCAGCACGTGAGGTCGGCCTGGAGCACGGGCAGGATCTGGGGCACCAGCGCGAGCAAGCACGGCGACAGCACCGAGCTGACGGTCGAGCAGAAGTTGCCCATGTCCGCGGCCGACGTGTCGACCATGTGCCGGTACAGCAGGCTCGAGATGGACGACGGGTCGGCCACGATGGCCTCGACGAGCGCCACGAGCGTCGACAGCGACGCGTCGCTCTGGAGCGAGAGCAGCGACACGAGCGAGCACTGCTCCTGCGTCGTGGCGAGCACCGCCAGCAGGCTGTACAGGTTGTTGCCCACGCACGTGTCGAGCCCGTAGGTCGTGGGCAGGACCGAGAAGGGCTCGGCCGTGCACGTGTCGGCCATCGCGCGGCCGCCGTCCGCGCCCAGCAGACCCAGCGCTGCTGCGGCCGAGACGGTCGCGGCGACCCGGCGGAGGTTCATGGACTCTGTCGACTCCAATAGACAGCGACACGGAGCTGGAGGTCGAGTGGTCGGGCTCGGGAATGGCTGGCGGAGTTGGGGGAGGCACTGCCTTCAAGGCAGGCAAGGCAGCCTCGGCGCCCGTCTGCATCCTGCCTCGAGGCATCCTCTTGCACTGAGAGACTCGCACTAATACAGTACACTGGATCATCCTGCCCGTCAGAGCTGTCGCTCGTCTCTACAGAGACAGCACTTCGTTCCAAAACTGACATTAGTTAATAAACTGCAACAGAGAATGATATTAGTTTTGCAAATATATGTTGAAACTAGCTAGAACGATTCTGATAACGCAATTCCTTTCGAATATGGCCAATTGATGCGTGCTCTATGGATGCTCCAAATTGTTATTTCGCACGAATTGACACGAAGGTACCACTGTTGTATCCACCAAGTGAATTAGTAATGGACCAGGCAGCAAGGTGGCACAGTGATACCGTACTGTATCCTTGCTGTTATTAGTACTTGACGTTGCAGGCATTTCCGTAGCTCCGCGTCGTGACATGTTTTCAAGATGCTCTCCCATCAAGTGGCTGGCACATGCTAGCCTCTACTCGTTATACGCCTTTCCAATTCAATGGGGGGTGTTGCGGTGGGGAAGCATTGCATTCCGTAGCTCGATGCGTCTACTCGTCATCGGCTTCATCCCCCCACAGCTCGTCGTCGTCCTCGACATCGCCAAACTCGTCCACCTCGTCGTCGTCGTAATAGTCGTCGTAGTCATCGTAGTAGTCGCCGAGCTCGTCGTCGTACCCATCCACGAACTCTGCTGGGAGCTCGTAGTCTAGCGGCAGGGAGTCCGGGTCGAATGGGAATCTCCCGCCCATGTCGGATCGAGGACCTTCGCCGCGGTTCACAAAAGACTCGTTCCGGTCGGGTTGCTCGTCGTCCCATCCGTACCAGACGCTTGGCTCGGCATGGGCGGTGTAGAGCCCCAGCTCAATCAGGCTGGCAAATGTGTTCCTGACGCGGCCGCTGGTGGTGATGCGGATCCGCAGACTCGGGTGCTTCGCCTTCACGCTCTCAACCAGCGCTTCAAGCCGCTTCATGTAGTTCCCGCTCCATCCGCGGTCCATCCGCGACAAGCTCGAGTTGTGAAGCCGCAACACAAACTTGCGGTCGGCAAACAGGAGCTCCCCCGGCGGTGTGCTATCAATCCGCTCCAGCAGACCCACGAGCGCCTCGTAGAACAGCATTCGCGACGCGAAGCTGGAGCCGCCCAGCGAGATTTGGAGCGTGCGTTGGCCAGTGAAGACGTCGGACAGGCCGCTCAGAAACTCAAACACGCCGCTGCCGGTGCAGTTCACCGACCGCAACTCTATCGACGTCAGGTGCTCGATCGTGCTGAGCGCCAGCAGGCCGCGGTCAGTGAACGTTGGGATGGGCTCGACCTCTGTGTTGAAGCCCTCGACGACTTCCCAGATCGAGATCCGTTCGAGCAGCGGGCAGCACGACGCCGCCGCCTCGCAGAACTTGTCGCCGAAGACGGATGGGTTGAGGACTTCATAGTCCGGGTACTGGTTCGCCAGGAAGTCGTAATCGCGCTCGAACACCATCTCAGGGTTGTCCAGCACCTCGGGGTCCAGTGGGTGGTAGAGCCCGACTTCGAGGCTGCGGAGATTCGGACACCCCTTCAGGGCCGCGCTCGGGTTGGTGGCCTTGAATCCGTACCCAGCTCGTCGGCAAGCGCCGCCAGGGTACACATGAGCTGTTTCGTCTTCACCGCATGCGCGGAAGTAAGCTGCCCAGTCCCAGAGCATGTTGACGCTCAAGACGAGCTCCGAGAGCTGCGGCTTGGCGTGCTCGCCAAACGCCTTGAAGAACGGGTCGGCGAAGGGCACGACGACCCAGTTGAACTTCTTGAGCTTGGTGCACGAGGCGTTGAAGCGCTGCCACAGCGGCAGCGAGACGATCCACTGGTCGTAGCACGTGAGTCGGTCCATCTCGCGCAGCGACTGCTTGTACCCGTCCAAGTACTCGATGTTGGGGCAGAACTCAATCACGCGCTCCAGGAACTCCTGCGTGGATTGGAACCGGTCGCGCTCCGTCCGACTGGGCACCGTCAGCTGCCGGAGGCCGCCTCGGAACCGCCACTGCTTCATGGCCTGGTACAGCGCGGCCATCACCGGCGCAGCCTCCGTGTCCGCGTCGGCGTCCTGGCGCTCCTTGCCGGGGAGAGCCAGCGCTTCCAGCTGCGCGCAGTACTTGGCGGCGGACTCGATGATCTGCCGGACGTGCGGACTGCCCAGCGGCATGTTCGACAGGTCGAGGCGGCGCAGCAGCGGCACGTGCGCAAAGATGGCGTCCCACCCGATCTGCACGTCGTCCACAAAGTGCAGCCCGTGGTGCTTGGCAAAGTACTCGCCGAAGGACGCGAACATGCCCATGGAGACGCGCAGACTGCGCAAGTGCGCGCCGCAGAGCACCACGCGGCGGCGAATACCCATCACCTCGCTGCGCGTCGCGCTCCGGAACGTGAGCGTCAGCGAGCTGAGCGCACTCTGCGCCGCGATCTCGCGCATCGGCGCCGCCCACGCCTTGCACACCAGCGCCAGCGCCTTGAGGATCTCCGCGCGGACGCTGTCGGGGACGGGAGACTCGTTCTCGGGCCCGCCGGGCACCGCGAACGCCACCACGCGCGCGAACAAGGGCAGCGGGAGCAGCTCCATGGCCGCCGCTGGTCTTGTTCGCGTGCTCCTCGAACTTGTTTTGTGGACTTGTGCTGAGAATTGGTGACCATGAAGTCAATTGTCCAATACGTGTGGAGCACACTATATTAGGTGCATTATGTTGAAGTGGTCGACGACCATGGATGTACCCAGCATTGCTGTGATCACGCCTTCCATCCTTGGTGAGCGCCATGCGACGTACCATTCCGTCCGTCACTGCGTGTCTGCCCGTCGAGGGGTCAAGATGACGCAGACGGCGCGCTCGCAAGCGGCCTGGGCGGCCTCCTCGCTCTTGTAGCGGCCCAAGTACAGCGGCTTCTGGCCGGGGAGGTGGAGCTTGGCCGAGAACGTCGCGCGCTTCTGCCGCGTGATGATGAAGCGCTGCTTCTCTGAGTCTAACGAGCTGCTTCGAGACGTGTCCAGTGCGTCGCTCGAGCGGCTGGCGCTGCTGACGCTCCGGCTGCTCACGGGAGGGGAAGCCATTGACCGCTGCGAAGCCGCGAACGCTCCCGATGCGTCCTGACAGCGGTCTGCCGAGCCGTCTTGGTGCTGAGAACGCGCGCTCTCGAGGTCGTCAGGGTCCTCCCCGTCAAACGTCATGGACGAGACCGTCTGTGGCTGCCGCTGCCGCTGTGCTCGGTGTTTCCGCCACTGCTGCTTCTGGCCGAGAACACCGCCGCTCTTGCCTGCCGCCGCGTCCGCAGACGCCTCGCTCTCCTGGTTCGAAGCGTCGTAGCCTCCAAAGAGCCGGCCGATGCTGACGCGAAAGTAGCTCGCGCTCGAGTTGGGCTCCTGTGCCGCGCTCTTCTGCTGTAGCGGGTAGTGCATCCTCTCCTCGACAGCTCTGTCCTCTTCACGACGGCTCCATAGAAACCCCTCGCCGTTGTTCGGGGCTATACCCTGGTAGTACTCAGCCTCATTAGGTGCGCTGCGCTGGTCTTCTTCTTCTTCTTCTTGGTGGTCGTCGTCGTCAATGACGGGAGACACTACGGCGGCGTGCTTGGATTTCCCATTGAAGCCGCGGAGCGTGGCGCGGTGCATTGAGCTATGATACTGGGCTGAAGCTCTGATAAGCGCTTCGCACAGCTCTTGGTGTGTTGTTTTGTGAGGCAGAAGCGCGTGCAGGAGCGCAAACAACTTCCGGCAAGTTCCAGGAATAGAGGAAGGCAATCAATGTATTTCCAGCGCTGTCGCAAAGGTCTGCTCTGATGCTCCGAGAAACTAATAGACGGTGGGCGGGGGACGACGTGGCGGCTTGCTTAGCACCCGGTTCCGCCAGCGATCCGGAGGCAGGAGGTGCTGGCGGAGAAGGACATGCAGTTGGTCATGACGGCCCACAAGAAGGCGAACGTGAGGTACGCGATGGTGAAGATGCCCATGGCCTTGCTGCGTCCGCCCGAGCGCTTGAGCTCCTGCGTCTCGGCCTTTTGCCGCGGCAGCAGCAGCACGAAGACGATGGAGAAGAGGTTGAAGCCGTACGCGATGAGGTACGTGTACGTGACTTCGGAGCGCACATGTGTGGTGTCCTTGACCAGGTCGGGGGACGCGACGTCAAAGTGCGAGTCAATGTTCTTGTAGATGACGGTCGCGAACGGCGAGGCGAGGTTCTGGAGCTGCGAGATGAGCCCGAACAAGGCGGCCTCGTGCCCCTCCTCGATGATCTCCATGATGGCGAAGCTCGCCACGGCACTGCCGGCGTAGCTCGGCAGCTCCTCCACCAGCGGGATGCCGAGCCAGAACCACTGGGAGCGCACGACGTCCCAGATCGTGAACATCGTCGGGATGCTGTCGATGACGATGACGGCAATTTGCGTGCAGACGATCATGGTGCGCCAGTTCCAGTTGAGTCCGTACCGCTTGGTCAGATAGAAGCTCGTGGACGCCATGATGTAGGTCAGCACGGACGCGATCGAGTCGTTCAGCGGCTCGACGCCGGCCCACAGGCTTTGGACGGGGGAAACCGCCGTCGTGTTGAACATGGAGAACATGGTGCGCAGGAAGCGGAACGCCACGATCTGGTACACGACGCGCGTCTGCAGGACGTCGTAGATGCTGGCCAAGATGGCGCGGACCGAGCGGCTGTGCGCCATCTTCTCCTCTTGGATGCAGAACCACGTGAACGGGATGACGGCGAGCGCGAAGGCCGAGCAGATGCCCATGACGACGTTGAAGCCGAGCGACTCGCTGAAGGACCCGCCGTACTCGGGGCCGTTCATCCCGAAGCCGACCATGCACGCCGAGATGATGGCGAAGAGGAACTTGACCGACTGGGTCATGGTCTGCACGGTCCCGCGGATCTCCTCGGGCTCGCGCTGCGCAAAGTCGACGAGGATGCCGTCCGAGGCCGTGCTGGCGATCAGCAGGCCGATGTTGGTGGTCACCATGAGCACGAGGTACTTGACGCCCTCGTCCGGCGCGTCCGTGTTGAGCTCCGCCATCTGCGCGTCCGAGAACTTCTTGAGCTTGGCCCAGCTCGAGTCGGGGTAGTACGGCTCGGGCAGGCCCACCAACGCCATGGTGAACAAGGAGACGAACACGATCAGCCAGCCGAGGATCATGTACGGGCGCCGGTGGTAGCCGAACAGCGGGTAGCAGTCCGAGACGATGCCGACGAAGAACTTGCTGAACCAGATGACCTGCAGCAGCGCGCGCGCCGACGCCACCTGCACGCCCGACATGCGCAGGTACTGGAACAAGAAGGCGTACACCGAGTTGATGGTCGTGCCGTGGATCACGCCCAACGCCGCGTACTGCGCCATCAGACCAATGTTCTTCCACGCGTACAGGTTCGGCGCGCCGCCCGGGCGGATCGCGCCGCCCTCGAGCACCGCCGGCGACTTGATCTCGGCGAAGCCGCTGCCGTCGTCAAGCTTGGTCGGGGTGCTGGCAACCACAGCGCTCATCGTGTCAAGCGAGGGAAGTTACAGAGCCGCCGAGGCTGTGCGCGCAGTGCTGAACAGTAGAGACCGCCTGGGAGAGCCGAGTCGAAATGGAAAGTGGGCAAAGGACGGTGGAGCCTAGCGGCTGTCAATGGCGTCCGTGCTGTGCTGTGCTGTGCTGTGCTGTATGCACCTAACTAGTACTGTACATGGAGCTACATAGCTCCCCGTCGATGGCTTGAGCGAGTCGGCCGAAAAGACGAAATGGCCCCCTGTGTGCGCAGCGTATTATGTCGGTGATTTCGTCAACGACAGCGAGTCGGGGACCCCGAACGAGGGGATGTGCTCGGCACGTTTCTGTGTGACGCGCGCAGGTGTCAGCGCAGGAGGAATCCTCGTCGACAGAAAATGTGTACATACGTATGGGCTTGTCGGTCATGATTGGACCCCGACACGCGCTGGTGGTGATCACGCTGCTTCTGATTGGGCTAACGCACGAGCCGGGATGAGGTGTACTGTCAGGACTGTAGCATGTAGCATGCGGAGAGTCTCAGCAACAACGGTGTCACCTCTCAGCCGCTGTGATGGTCACCGATGAGCGCGGCCTCAGGTGATGTGGCACTCCTGCCTCCCTGCCTCGAAATTTCGGAATTAGGCATTTTCAAAATCTCCTGGGAGACACGCCTTGTTTACGAGATGCCGCATTTTCATTGCTGTAGATACATGACGGGATGACTGCCCACTCAGCTTATTAATCGGTACTGCCGTGCATGGAGTCACTGGTGCCGTGGAATTTGCTAGGTGAGGCGATGTGAATGTTCTTCGCTTCGGCGGGACTGATTATGGCGCAAACACAGCAGATGCCAGTTGGCTCGATGCCGACGGTGGTGGGCACAATTGTGTCAGCCAGGCAAGAACTGAAAGAATGCGTAGGAGATGTGAGCTCGCTGTCAGCTCATACTCCCGTAGTATTTGGTTAACACAGCCTGGTGCACTTTGCTGTAGGCTCGGAGGCTATAACATCTGGCACGCACACCAATGAGATATACATTCGCGATCCGACATGCATACGCCTTCCTGGAGTTATCATGCTTTCCTTACGTTCTGGTCACGCTATCTGGTGCTGGAGGCACTATCAGCGTTGCAACGAGCTCCAGATTGGAGAATTTGGAGAATCTTCGGCCTGAGCCGGGTGTAAGCAACCACACGCTGGCGCCATACAGGCACTTCATTACGCTTGGCCCGCTTGCCTATCCGGTCCGGGGATTGATCCCTGGACCTTCCGGATCTGAGCCGTGGTTATAACCACTCGAGCACCAGACTCGGTAACGAGCTCCAGATTGGAGCGGCTTGCTCGCTGAACGTGCAGCAAGGACGATAGATGGCTGGATGAATATCGCATTAGCGATGCGTTCCGATAAAAACATAAACAAATCAATTTTTGAATGAGGCATTTAACAAATCTCCAATGAGGCATTTAGTACTTTCTCGTAACATTTTGCCTCGTCAGGGAGGTCTACCTATTCCCATACTCATATGTACTTTTTTGAGTTATATACAAGGCTCGAGAAATTTTGTCGTAATGAATATGTTAAATCACTACTATCCAAGGTCGGAGACGTTCAACGGCCTAGAAGCCCAGCTCGACGCTCCCGGACGCTCTGGCGCGTCGTCCAGTGTCGGACGCTTCTCGCCGCTGAAGTTCCTGCACGTCGTGCACACGGGGACGCGCACGCGCCGGACGCCAGGCACGTCCACCTCTTCCAGCTCCGTGCACGAGCTGCAGACGACTTGGCCGCACGCGTGGCAGTTGCGTCGCTTGGTGGACTTGCCGGCTGCTGCGAGTCGGCTCGCCTCAAGCACACTCAAGCCTACTACCCGGCTCGCTCCCAGGTCGACACCGGCGCCGTCGCCAAAGGGTTCGCTGCAGCACGCACAGAAGCGAGCAGTCCTAGCGTCCGTCCACCCCAACGTGTCTGTCAGTGCGGCCCCCGACTGGTTTCTCAGGCTCCCCACCACGCGAGCCGTACCGTTTGTCGGGCCACTTGGACTGGAGCACGAACGTCCGCGGGTCAAGCCGCTGGCGGCGCACGTGCGCGCAGACGCGGCTGAGAGTCGCGCCGAAGCGAGGCATGGCGAGCCTTGTCGCGAGCCGCGTCGCGAAGCCGCCGCCGGCCTGGATGCCGACGACGTACGCGACCGTGGAGCGCGCGTTGCACTCGCCGCTGTTCTGCACGACCAGCCCGGAGCGGGCCATGCGCGTGCGCACGACCCCGGGCGGGACGTCGAAGGACGTGAGCTCCGTCAGGTTGAGCGAGTCCCAGACGCAGTAGCCGACGCTCGAGCCGTCCGGGAGGCGCCGGACGTCCGTCGCGACCACCACGAGCATGTCTCGGCGCGAGCGCAGCATGCTGGGCGTCTGGAAGGCCGCGTAGCGCACGTACACGGACCTGTACGGGCGCGACGGCGACGGCGACTCGAGCGCGCTGAGCACCTGCGCGCTCGCCACGTTGTCGTAGAGGACCCGGCAGTGCTGCAGCAGCGTGTCGGCGTCGCTCAGCACGCAGAGCTGGACCACGTCCTCCACCGGCGCCTCCACCGCGCTCACGCAGCAGAAGCGCGCTTCGCCGCGCCGCGCCGAGGTCGACCGCTCCGGGTAGTACTCGACCTTGCCCTTGCGCGCCCGCAGCGTCCGGAGCGCGGTGGGCGCGTCGTCGCGCGTCATGGCGGCCAGCACGTCGTCCACGGCGGCGCCAGCGTCCTCGAGCAGCTGCCGCCGCACTTCCCCCGTGAAGTGGAGCGCCGCCAGGTCGTCGCAGGCCGAGGTGCGCCGCCGCTTGGACGCCTCGAGCGCCGCCGGCGGCCCCCGCGCCGCGTCCTGCGACAAGGGCGACGACGCGTCCGAGCTCGCCGTCAGCGCCGTCGCCGTGGTCAGCCGCCGCTCCATGCTGCTCTACCGCTGCACTGTACGAAGCGAGTCGCTGTGTAGTACAGTTCATACCGTGGCAGGAGGGAATGCCCGGCCGACCGTGCGCCTATCCCCACAAAGCTGGCGCTCTGTGGTCGCATCTTCCAACCTTGGGGCGCCATGATTCAAGCGTAGATAGTGGGACAGAGGAAAGCAAAAGGCGAAATGTCACTCTTTCGAATTGAAATGTCACTCCTTTTCAATGTCGCCAACCGACGCGACCTTTTGTGACACCGGACGTGCCTTCAACAAGCTGTCAGTCGTCTGCGAGCCATGGGCGACGAAGCGGAAGGCAGGGCCGAGGCGCCTGCCGAGCCGAGCCGTGCGGCGCCCAAGAAGGACTCGGCCAAGAAGCTGGCGGCGCTCTGGAAGCGGCAGCTCAAGCTGCTCAAGGCCAAGGACCCCGCCAAGAAGCGCGAGGGTCTGGCCTTTTGCGCGCAGAGTCCGCAGTTCTTCCGTGAGCAGCCCGACGCCCTCCCAGCCCTCTTGGCTCTCCTGACTCGCCTCAAGGTGCGTCGACAACGCGTACTTGTTGAAGAAGGTGCCGAGACACTCGTTCTTGCTTTCGAACTCATGCCGGCATGGCTGGCGACCCAGACGCCCGAAGTCGTGCTGGACGCACTGTCAACGCTCGAGACGCTGCTCATTTCAACAGCAAGTAGCTCTCAGTCGGAGCTCTCACTATCCGGAGAAGCTGCCAGTCCTGAACCGGTTGACGTCGAGGCGCTGGAGAAGGAGGCAGGGGCGAATGGTGCGGCTTGCCTTCTGGTGGTCTGACTGTGACTGGGCTTTGAAGCTCATGGTCCTCGTTTGTTGTCGTTCTATCACCGGTGCGGTAGCGCTTTACATGATTCAGTCTGCCTTGGCAAGCGACGCTGGCTATGAAGGTGGCGAGCCATTCGTGGCGGTGTTCACGGCGACGCTTGCGTCCTCCGAAGCAAAGGTTCAAGCTCTACACTCGTAGCTGAGCGTCTTGGTGCCCGCCTGCCTCACATTTGTATCCCACCTCGTCATACTAGACCAAAGCGATCCGCCTATTCAGTCGGCTTGTCGACGTCGTCGCTTCGAAATCGACAGCGGAGCCAGAAATGATACCCCAGCAGGCACTGCTCAAGTACCAAACGTCGGGAGGGCCGATTGCAGCGCTGCTTGCCTGCTTGGGGTCCAGCGAGTTCGGTCTGCAGTTCGCCGCGCTCTCGTGCCTAGCACAACTGCTCGGCATTGATCGAGACGGCAGTTTGCTGGCCGTCTTTCTAAGCGAAGGCGGCCTCGCGCGCGTTCTTCAGTTCGGTCAGCATACCGAGCGCCGGTTCCATAGTGTCGTGCTTGGGATCCTGGCCACGCTGTCTCAAAATGGTACGATGCATTATGTTAATGTGTCCATTGAGTACGCCGTCAACGCTCACACAACCTTTATCTCTTGATACTGACCAATTGCTAGACGCTGGACGCGGACAAATGAAGGTACAGGGGGCGCTTGAGATGCTCGATGAGATGCTCAAGGAAGCCTTTGACGCGCTGGCTGCCGCCGCCACTACTATTGCGACGAGCGGGCCAGCTGCGTCGACTGTTCCGCCTGAAGAAGCAGCGCGAATGCGAGCGGACATCCCGCTCATGTGCCAAGTATTTGCTCGAGTGCAGTTCGGGGACTCGCTTTCCGACACTAGCAACCCGATTCTGAGCACTCCAAGCCCGGATCCGAGTCCAACCTGCGTCTCATTCATTGACTCGATGCTCATCGTGCTCAAGAAAGACGTCGGCAACGCGCTAGCATCTCAGACGCCGTCCAGTCCGCCTCCAGCGACTGGGAATGCTGCTGCGTTGGCGGCCGCTGCGACGGCGGCAGCGAACGCTCTCGCCGCCGCGGCACTGTTCCCGTGCAACTGCGAGCGAGTTGTTGCCATGCTGAGTAGTCTTGGGCGGATGATTGAGAGGAGCGGGCAGTGCAGAAACCACGCAGTCTCCAAGCAAGTGATTGGGATCGCGCTCGACTGTTTCAAGCTGCCAGACGAAGCCAAGCTGCACCAAGTTGCAGACAAGCTACTGCATCAGTGCTGCGTCAATGGAGACTTCTTGTCAAGCTCCGTTGGAGCAACTTCACACAGCCCGCTAGCAGTTCGGGCGCTATTTCAATCATCTACAGCGCCTGCGTCAGGCGAAACAAGTGAAGAGGCGACCATTGTAGACGCCGCAGTGTCTATTGAGGCGGTCGCTTCGCTGCTGGAGGCACTCTATGAAGCTGCTAGCCACGCACCCATCTTTCGACTCGTTCGTTGGCTCGCACTGCTCGTTCAACTTCCAGAAAACGCCCGGGCAGTGGCTGATCGCTGCCCCGCGACCCTGCTCAAGATACTCGCTCGGTGCTCAACGCGCGAGCATTTGATGGTCGGATTTATCTCCAAAGTGATCTCGCTGACAGTCTCAGCGAGTCCCAACGTCCTGGAGGTGAGTTGCGGACCATTTCTAGTCGAAAATGTAGCGTTGCTGTGCTGACCTGCTTCGTTTGGTGCTGCTTGCGACACGCTTAGAGCTGTGGCCATGAAGATGCAGACCCAGTTCCGCATCTGGTGGCGTATCTACGTCAATTGTCACCAACAGAACTCGGCAAGGAACAACAACAACTGAAACAACAGTCTGACGCTTCCAAAGGTGAGTCTGAGCTTGACGCATCTGCTCTACTTCTGGAGTGGAGCGACGAGCAAGACGAGCGAAACGTGTTCAACCCGATGCCGTTGACGGACGACCGGCACGCAATCGATCCGTTTGTGAACGCGTCTCAAGCACTGCTCGCTATTCTTCAAGCCTTTGAGGCTGCTGCGCTGGCAGACGGGTCCATTTCGAGCTTTTGGGATCTACTTGCTCAGCGCGAAGGTGTTCCGGGCGGACACCAGAGCAAACCATTGCCTGCGATCGGGGCAGGAGCCGCTGCGCCCAGCAAGAAGCGCCTGGATGTTCCAAGCTCTGGTATTGCTGGAGAAACGACTGTACTGTCGCTACTGTCGTCCGGTCTTGAGCTCTTGAGACTCGTGCCAGTTTACGCCGGCGCAAAGTCCGTGGTGTGCGTCGCGCTGCTCTCGGTAACTAGCAAGCTGTTAATGCTTCGCGGAGGAGCAAAAGTGCTTCTTCACCTCCAATCTTCCCGAGTGGAGAGCGGAATCACTCCTCGCATCAACGAGGACGACGCTGCCGGCAGTCCACCCAGCGACAGCACGCCTGATCTGGGTCTTTCGTGGCCAATTGGTACCGACAACTGCGCTAAGCTCGCGCACACAGCATTGCTCCAGCCAGTGTTGGAGGTACTGCACTCATCCATGACTCGTTTCGACGAGATTGAAGCTGCTGTCGGCGTGTTGGTGGTTCTGACGGGGGATCCCGCCGCGGATACAGCCAAGGACGACGAAGTTGCCCAGGAAATCGACCAATTTATCAATTGTGCCGTCGCGAGCGGGGCTCTGGTGGTGCTCATGTCCTACCTCGACGGCGTTCGAATCCCCACAACTCCACTGCCAGTCCCCTCAGGGCCTGACAAGCTCGGACTCTTTACTACGCGTGCCAAGGATCTGGTGTTGCGCTTCATAAATTGGGGGCGACAGCGTCAGCAAACTACAGAGGGACTCGACGGGGAGGACAACGCGGAAACACCGATTGGTACAGACGATATGGCGTCGCTAGCAAGTTCAAGAGAGCATCAAACTGCTAGTCTCGAGTCGCTTTGGGCTAAGCAGATGCTCGATCTTCGGTTCAGCATCCCGAGATTTGGATACGCCAACTACTCCGCGCTGCTGCTCGCCTCCGAGATCGGTCAGACGGACATTGCGATAGCTCTTTTGAATGCAGGGGCATCTGCGGGGACCTTATCGGCTGCTGGAGCGACTCCGTTGATGCTTGCCGTCTTGAACCGCAATGAGGCGTTGGCTTCCGAGCTTCTTCGACACGGAGCAGACGTTGACGCGATCACAAGTGATGGACGAGACCAGTCAGTGTGGCTCTGCGCGCTAGTGTCGTCTTCCGAAGCTCACAACTTGATATCAAAGACGTATACCGCAGCCGCAGCCAGCGTCGCGGACCCCACTGTGGACGCACTCCCGCTTCTGATGGCGCTGGATACGATCCAAGGCTCTCCAGTCGCGTTGCGGGACTTTATGAGCAAAGGGATGGATGTCAACGTCTCTGACGCGAACGGCAACTTTCTCCTGCATGCTGTGCTGTCCAAGGCGCATGTCCGTCAAAAGCTCCGCGGGATCGACCTGTGCTTCCGCTACGACTCGCGTGTCATCGACTCTGAAAGCCTCACAGCATTGACAACAGCCCTGATCGAAGATCATCGAGCCGATGTGCACAAAGCCAACCGTCTTGGACAGACGCCCTTGCATATGGCACTGCTTTACGGACACTCGGACGCGGCACGACTTCTTCTACGCCATGGCGCGAACCCGAACGTCCTTGATGTGCACGGCTACCTTCCTCTGCACTACGCGAGTTGCGGGTTCTGCGGTGCTGCCGACGGAAGCGATGGCGTTGCAGTCGAGCTGGTCCAGTTGTTGCTAGAACTGTCCGGAAGGTTTCCGCTTGTTGAGGGAAAGCACATCGATGACCGCAAGTTCAAGACGCCGTCCGAGAAGATGGAGCTAGAGATCGAAGCGAAACTCAGCGAAGGACTTCTGAGCATCACGCAGCCACGCGGGATCGTCACCAAGCTGGCAACGCGAGATGAAGTAGCCAACCTGGGGTCCACCGCCGACGGGTTTCTACCCTGGTACATGGCCTGCGGGGCTTTCACGCATTCTCCAGTGACATTACCGCTCGACGACGCGATGAACGCCCGCTTCATGAGCAACGGAAGAGTCCGCTGCGCTGTCTTGAAGCATTTCATGAGCTCTTGCGGCATTGACACCGCGAAGACGGCTTGTAAAGGCGTCACTGCGTTGCACTTGGCGATCAAGAGCGCATCTGCAAGCTGCAACGACGATGTGATCGAGCTCCTCTTGAGTGAATGTACAGCGGCGAATGAATCGAGCCGCCTCAGCATCAATGCGGTGCATGACTTGGCCACTATCGACTGGCTGCCTCCTCTCGCGGTCGGCAGTGAGGTCACGGTCGTCGGCGTCGACCCTCCCGAGATCCACGGGTTCGTGTCTTCGCGGTCGTTAATGACACCGAGCGAGTACCACATCCTCCTGTCGAATGGCGAGCACGTCGAGGCTGTGGACCGCCAACGCCTCCGACTAGCTGACTCCGGGTGCAATGCCACATCGAAGCAGCGGTACTATCTGTTCATTGAGAGCTGCTTCACCGCGCTCCACTATGCGCTTCAGACCAGTGACGCGCTCTCCCGTCGACTCCTCGCCATCCCAGAGCTCTCTCAACAAGTGGAAGGAATCGACATCCCGTTCTTGGCGCTGGCATGCGCCGCCCACCGGTCCGCCGACGTGGTCAAGTTGCTGATCGGACCAAGCGCCAACGTGCGCGTCCAGCTGCCGTTGATCCCATTGTCCGTCAACTTCCGGACGGGAAGCAGCTCCGGCGCCGGATCCCGGAAGAAGCACGCCGCGGCACTCCACTATGCCGTCACGTATGAAGACGTGGCCGTCACCCAAGCGCTGGTAACGAGCAGCCATGTGAACGTCAACGTGCGTCGCTCGGGGGACGGGTTCACGCCGCTTCACCTCGCGTGCGAGGTCGGCAACGTCGACATCATCGCGCTTCTGATCGAGCACGGTGCCGATGTTGGGCAGGAGTCCTCTTCGTCGCGCCAGAACAGCGTCACTCCGCTACAGTTGCTGGTCAAGAACGGCACCTTCGCGAACGAAGCGGTGCGGTCGTTGGTGCTGGACAAATGCCACGACCTTCGGCTGCTGTTTGGAGACGTTGACGCTCAGTTGGATGCGCGTGTCGGGTCTGAACCGACGTCCAACGTCGAAGACAGCGGTCTCAACGAGGACGATCAACGCGCTACCTGCTTCTTGCTGAGCCTGGAGCTGTATAACCTCCAACTTTTTGACCGTATCCAGCAGTTGCGCGCCCAGCACCGAGTTGCGAGCGACCTGCTCGCTTGCAAGCTCGAGCTTGACTTGGCGAAGCATGACGGTGTCCTCAAAGACTTCTTCGAGCTGATCCGGAGCCACAAGGAGCAAGAGGCCACCCCTGCCAAGCCTGAAGGACAAATAGACGCCATTCGAGTGTTTGCGCGCCTCCCGCATCCCCACGAGTGCTTCCAGCAGTTCAAAGTGCGATCCGCGTGGATCGAAGCGCGAGGTGAAGGGGACAACCAGACGGATGCAGCTGCCAAGTAGGCAAACGTTCAATCGAGGTGGCTATGCGATAATGATCATCAACATGCACACGAGCCCTGCCAGTGGCCTCTTCTCTATCTATAGCCTCTGTCTGCTCATCAATTCACATGGAGAAACGCATCGTTTAGCCGAAACCAGCAGCCCTGGGACGACCTCAAGCCGGATGGAAAGCGCTCCACCGGAAGCCGCCGCCGCAGATGATGGTGGCGCTTATCCCTTGTCCAGCAGCTTGCCGCGTGCCGAGGCATGCCTCGACGTGACGGATTTCACTGTTTCGCCCCGCTCGCTTCCCCCAGTTCGCACCGTCAATGGAGACGCCGTCAAGGTCTGCGTTCGACGGAAGAAGGGCGCGCGTGGGTCGACGCGTATTCGCTACGCTCCTCCGGTCGTGAAGCAGCCGACAGCTGCGCTCGCTATTGCCACGGCTGACAGCGCGTCCGTGGGGGTCTTGGCGTCCTCCGTCTCGTCCGTCTCCGCCTTGCAGACGCAAGCAGCGCAGTGCTTCCGCGCGTTGAAGGCGTGGCACCACAGCGAGACGAACGCGGCCACCCGAGCGCAGCTCGCGGAGATCTACTCGACGCTCTACTCGACCGCGTACTCGGCCACCGCGGACAGCGAGTCGCCGCTACTAGCCGACCTGCCGGTGGGCCACGAGTTCTTTTCGCTGCTGAGCGCGGCCGAGAGCCGCCTCGCGTCCATCGAGCGCGACATTGCGCGGGAGCAGGCCAAGCTCAAGATGGAGAAGGCGCTGCAAGCCGAGCTGCTGGAGGAGCTGGAGCGCCTGCGCGCCGACTTGGGGCAGGTCGGGCAGAAGCACCGCCAGGTCGGCGACGAGGTCGAGAGCGAGCAAGCGGCTGTGCTGCAGCTAGAGCACGAGTACGCCATGCTGCTCGCGCAGGAGGACGGCATGAAGCGCGAGTGCGCGCTGCTGAGCGGGCACCTTAGCAAGCAGCAGGCGCTGCTGAAGGAGCTGCGCGAGCACTCGGCCTTCCTCGAGTACATCTCGCACGCGCCCATGAAGCGGCACATGGAGGAGCGCAAGCGGCAGGAGAAGCACGAGGCGCTCGTCGCCGCCGCGGAGGCGGTGGAGAGCGACAACCAGGAGCTCGAGCGAGAGCTCGCGAGGCTCGACGAGCAGGCCGCCGGTCTCGAGCAGCAGTACGCGGCGGATCTGGACGCTCAGGCGGCACGGAGAGCCGAGCTGGACCGCGCGAGGGAGGAGCACCGCGCCGCGAAGCTGAGCTTCACGCGCGTGCGCGAGTGCCACACACCACGGCCGCAGTGGAGCGACGTCATTGAGCGCACGCCGGAGCTGTCGGTGCAGAAGTACGAGTGGGACCTCGTGGATGACGGCGCCGTTGGGGACCGTGGCTCGGAGACCTCCAAGGAGGCGACTGACCTCGTGGCTGCTGGCGACAGCGAGCATCCTACGGCTCCGCCAGCGTCCGGACAGACCCGGGGGCTTGTCAAGGAGCTGCTCACGTGGATCGAGCGGCTCCAGAAGCACTGCGGAGTCAATCTCCACCTAAGTCGGGTGCGTCGCCTGCTGCTGCTGCTCCTGTGGTCCGTGGCTTTAGGAGTGTGCCATCCCGATCGCGACTGACTGGTTGGTCTTGATTCAGATCTGGCACGACGTGGAGGAAGCGCGCGTGGAGCTCAACATCCTGCACCACCAGCTGGACCGGGTGCGTAGGAGGTCTGGCAGGCGAGTGGCGACTGGCGACGCGTCGGCGCAGGCGTCGTCGCCGTCCAAAGCCAAGCAGGCGTACATCGTGGCGCTCGGGGTGCACGAGGAGATCCCGCAGTTCCTGCGGCACCAAGGCAAGGTGAGGCAGCACATGCTCAAGAAGAGCGACGTGGAGAGCCTCGTGCGCAAGGTGTGGGCCGACAAGCGCAAGCGCGAGCTGCGCAACCCGCTGGCGCACGTGGCGCTCGAGGACGCGCTGTTCGAGCGGCTGCAGCGCAAGTACGGCTTCCAGCCGCTGGTCGCCGAGTGGGGCTACAACCTGCTGCTGTCGCTGCAGGCGTACAGCTGGGACACGGAGATCGAGCTCTTCCTGCTGTGCCTCACGCACGCCGTCTCGGACCGCGTGTACGTGGACCAGGAAGAGATGCTGGGCAGCTGCCAGGAGCGGCTCCTCCGGCTCAGCGACTGCTACGGCGTCGAGAGCTTCGTGGCCGAGCGCCGCGTGCTGCTCAAGGACGCGCTCGTGGTGCTGCGCAAGTTCTTCCCGCTCAAGAACTCGAGCCAGCTGCAGGCGATCGAGAAGGCCATCATCCGCGACATGCACAAGATGAAGCGCGGCGGCAACGACTCGGTGCTGTACGTCGAGGACATCCTGCCGCTGGGCGCCCGCCACCCGCGCGGCTTCTTCGTCAAGACGATCCGCACGCAGCACTTTAAGGAGATCCAGGACTTTTACGTGCTCTTGACGAGGTAGGCAGCGTGCGCTCCTTGCGACTACGTTTGGTGAGTTGGGGCGGTGGAGACGTGAACACCAGGCTCTGACCGGCTCTTTCTATTGAACGGTCGATGATACAGCGAGCTCGAGACGCGCGACGCTAACCAGACGGGGAGACTCACGCTCGCTGAAATCCAAGAGGTAGGGCGCGGCCACGCTACGAGAACGCGCGTCGACTGCTGTGGCTAACACTATGGCTGGCGACGGGGTTGGATTGGATTGGATTGGATTGGATTGGAGCGCTGCAGGCCATTCATAGTGTCGACCCGCTCAGCAGCGCCGGCTCCATTACCAACGCGCTCGCCAAGGGAACTGGGCTCTCGGGCCGCTCGCAGCTCGTGATGCACGACATCGTCGAGTACCGGTCGCTACTCAAGGTGGGAAGCGAGCCGTCAATGACGCTGGTGGTGTAGAAGCTCGACAAGTACTAACTGCGCGTGCATGTGGGCGTTTCAATGCCGTCGCCAGCGCATGAACGCCGTGTGTCTGATGAAGTTCACACTCAATTTTGACCCGAACGCAGACGTCAACTGGCGTCGGCGTCGACCGGTCGAAGTCGCCTTGAGCCAGCAGCAGCCTCAGGTCACTGCTGATATGTAGTGCGGCTGCGGAGTGAGGCCCTCCATCCTGACAGCACACAGCCAGCAAGTACGATCAGTACGGCAGGAGTTTGAGCTTTTCGATGGGCGTCGTGTACTTGGACACGAACGTGGCCGGCGTGGGGACAGCACTGACGTCGAGCACGCCGATGAGCTGGAGCTGAAGGCGAACAGACTTGTGGTCGCTGGGGTCCAGTCTCTCGGCCAGCGACGCTTTGGTGCTCAAGGGCAATACCACTTCGTCTACGGTTGCCCTTAGCGTAATGCAACCTCGCAGATCGATTGCGTACAGCACCAACCAATACGGCAGGTCATGCGACTCGAAGTCGTCGCTGGATGATCTGAAGTTGAAGTTGTGCTTTGTGTCGTATACTTTACCATGCGTATACTGGTGTCAATATAATTTGCACCGAAGAGACAGTTACTTCTCAAGATACGTACACCGACGCCACTACAGCACAGAATGAACGTATATTTTTATACGCTTTCTTCTCGCACACCAGAAGATCGCCATTTTCCAGGCGCAACCGACGTCTTCCAGCTACAACAAGCGCCCGACATGCTTGGCCATCTCTTCCCTTCACCCTGCACGGCGCCCGCGGACTCGCAGGAGTGGGAGGTGGTCGGCGACTCGTACGTCCATGGGCCGGGGTACCATGTCACGTCAGTGAGCGAGGCGCGCGGCGTGATGACCATCGACTTGGCGCTGAATGCGACGTCATCCGAGAGGACGAACCCCTTCGGCGAGCCCATTGCCGAGCTGCAGGTGCTCGTCGCCACGACCCAGAGCGACACTGTTCGCGTCAGGATCGTCGACAAGAACGCGACGCGGTGGGAAGTGCCCCCGTCGCTATACCCGAAAGGCACAATCGGCCGCGGAGACAGCGGAGAGGACGGCTACGAGCTGGTACTGGGCGACACGCTCTATTCGTTCCAGTACACGCAGAGCCCGTTCACGTTCCGAGTGGCGCGCACAGCGGACGGACACGTGCTGTTCGACTCCTCGGCGCTGTCGCTGGTGGCGTGCGACCAGTATCTACAGGTCGCGACCGCGATTCCCAGCGGCCAGCGCGTCTTTGGCCTTGGGGAGAGCACGCGCGAGCACTTGCAGATGGCAGTGGGCCAGAAGGAGACGCTCTGGACGCGCGACGAGGCGTCGGCCGAGATCGACACCAACACATACGGCTCGCACCCGTTCTTCATGGGCCTGAACGCCCAAGGTTATGCGCACGGCGTGCTCCTCTTGAACAGCAACGGCATGGACGTGACCCTCGAGAAGGACAAGCTGGTCTACCAGGTCATTGGCGGCGTGCTTGACTTGCACGTCTTCGTTGGCCCCACACCAGCAGCCGTGGTCGCTCAGTACACGTCGGTGCTGGGCAGGCCCAAGCTCATGCCCTACTGGTCCTACGGCTTCCACCAGTGCCGCTGGGGGTACCAGAACACGGCGGCACTACGCGCTGTGATGACCAGATATGCCGAGAACCACCTCCCGCTGGACGTTGTCTGGGCAGACATTGACTACATGGACAAGCACTACGACTTCACGCTCGACCCCGTCAACTTCAAACCTGAAGCCATGCGAGCGCTTGTGAACGAGCTTCACTCTCGCGGGCAGAAGTTCGTGCCGATCGTGGACCCGGGGATCCCGATCGACCAGAGCGACCCAGCGTACTCGAGTGGTTTGAAGCTAGACGTGTTCATTAAGGACACGACCGGGAAGCCCGTCCAAGGCAAGGTGTGGCCAGGTCCTACGGTGTACCCTGACTTTCTTCACCCCAAGGCGCTCGAGTTCTGGCAGCAGCAGCTCCAGCGGATGCATGACCTGATGGCGTTCGACGGGATCTGGATCGACATGAACGAGGTGTCCAACTTCAACCCCGGACTCGCCCCGGTCGATCCGGACACGAACCGGTTCGACCATCCTCCGTTCGCCATCAACAACGGGAACGCGAGAGACGCACTCTTCCACAAGACCATCTCGCTCACATCAGTGCATCATGGCGGCGTTCGAGAGTACGACGCCCACAATTTGTACGGATTCTCGGAAGCCATCACAACCAACAAGGCGGTCGAAAACGTCATCAAGAAGCGCGCGTTCGTGCTCTCGCGATCCACGTTCGCTGGCAGCGGGGTCCACACTGCGCACTGGACGGGCGATAACGCCTCAACCTGGGACGACTTGCGCTGGTCCATCCCCACGATCCTCAAGTTCGGGCTCTTTGGCATCCCCATGGTCGGAGCCGACATTGCTGGCTTCGGCGGATCCACGACCGTGGAGCTCTGTGCTCGCTGGACGGCGCTCGGCGCCTTCTACCCGTTCGCTCGCAACCACAACGCCATCGGCTGTGCGTCCCAAGAAACGTACGTGTGGCCAGAGACCATCGCGGTCGGCAAGAAGTTCCTCGGCATGCGCTACCGCCTCCTGCCCTACATCTACACGCTCGGCTATCACGCGCACGTCGGCGGCACGCCCATCGCGCGTCCGCTCTTGATGGAGTTCCCGACGGACGCGGCCACGCACTCGGTCGACCGCCAGTTCATGCTCGGCGACGCGCTGCTCGTCACGCCCGTGCTCCACCAGGGCGCCACGTCCGTCACGGGCTACTACCCGGCCGGCGTCTGGTACAACGTCTTCGACTACTCGCGCATCGAGAGCACGGGCCAGGCGGAGACCATGGGCGTGACGCTGTACGACATGCCGGTGCACCAGCGCGGCGGATCCATCGTGGCCATGCACCAGAGCGGAGCGCTCACGAGCGCGGCCGCCCGTGCCACGCCGTTCGACATTGTGGTGGCGCTCCCCAAGTCCGGGTCCGCGTCGGGCGACCTGTTCCTGGACGACGGCGAGGAGATCGAGGGCGCGAACGCGACGACTGTGGTGTTCTTAGCGGAAGCAGGCTACTTCAGCAGCTCGGTGGCGCAGAACAAGTACGCGGCCGCGAGCTCGATGCTGGTGAACAAGCTGGTGGTGCTCGGCGTGGCCAGCAAGCCGTCGAGCGTGTCGGCGGGCTCCATCACGGCGTACGACGCGGCCACGCAGCGGCTGGAGATCGCACTGACGGGCCAAAGCATCGCCACCGACTTTGCCGTCACGTGGACTGAAGGGGTCGAGGAGGCCGACGCTCGTCCATCGACGTCGTTCCCGTTCTGCTCGTGGATGTGACATGGATTGGTATCGGAGAACTTCAAATTTGCATCCGCTTATGTACTATGTGTATTGGTGGATCCACTGAGTGGATCCAAGTTATTTGAGAAACAGTAAATTGTAGTGGTCCACATAGTGTCGTCATTTCATGCACTCTCGCGTTGGTTGGAGCGCAAAGCAAATCGCCATTGCTCGAGGTGGCTCGACTCGCATCGCTCTCTCTGTCGCTTCTTGTTGCGGTTCCTGGAGGTGGTATCGAGCGCGACCATGTCGAGCAGCTTCAAGCAGAAGAAGATGAAGACGCTGGCGACGCGCAAGAAGACGCGCAAGCGCCGCATGCAGCTGGGCCTGACGCTCGAGGACGACTCGGGGCGGCTCTTCCAGCCGCCGAGCAAGCGCGACCCGCGCTGGAAGAAGCCGTCGCTGGACGCACTCGTCTCCGAGGTGGTCAAGCGGCAGAAGCTCTCGCACGGCGCTAGTGGCGAAGACGACAGCGATGAAGATGATGGTGATGAAGATGACGACGATGGTTCCGCTGACGCTGACGCTGACGCTGACGGCGCGGACGCTTCCAGCGCACGCGCCAGTGAAGAGGACGCAGACGACGATAGCGACGACGAGGAAGCTGCTGACGCGCCGCAAGAAGCCGCGCGTGTGCCGCTGAGGCTGTGCAAGTCGCTGGAGGACTGTGCCGTCCAGGCGGAGGCCAAGCACCGCGAGATCCGGCGCGGAGACGGCCGGCAGAAGGCCAAGATCCTGATGCTCGTGGACACGCGGTCGCTGTTCAAGGCCATCAAGAACAAGATGGGCGTGCGCGCCGAGCCCGTCCGGTCCAAGAGCCGCGTCGGCATCCGCTCGCAGAAGCAGACCAACAACGTGGCGTTCCGGCGCATTGGGTCGCTCAAGACGCCCATGGAGCGCTTCCACGACGCCAACAAGGACGTGCTGCGCGACTTTACGAGCGGCAAGCTGTCGTCGCTGCTGGCCGAGGACACGTCCTTCTTCCCCTACTCGGACCTGCGCCTGCAGCACGTCATCTACGTGGCCAAGCGCGCCGCGACGCTGGCGGCGATCGACCGCTCGCTGCTCTCGGAGGGCGCGACGCCGCACTTCTTCCTGCTCAGCGAGGCAGAGCTCTCGGCGGAGGACCGCGCGGCCCTCGAGGCCCAGGCGTTCGACGTCGTCCAAGGGTAGCGAGCGATGGTGGTCATCGTTCGAGTCTCGACGTGGCCGGCTTCTATATTTTTCGATTGAGCCTCTGTTTAGTGACGTTAGAGCCTCCAAATCACAGAGCAACACGAGCATTTCACTGTTACACTCAACTATTCAAAGCCGCCTTCAACCCAGGTCGCTCGCCTGATTTATTTGCCGTTGCACTCCACGTCCTTTGGTCCTGTCAAAACCAGGTAGCCTCCATGTTTCGCTGGCAAGTCTGCTCACCTTTCAGCCCACCTTGTTTTGTCATATTTGGTCTGGATCTTTCCCCCCAGCGAGCCCAAAGCGTCGGCAATCATCGCGAGCGGCTCCGCGCCAGTCCCCAAGAGCCTTCGCCTCGCCCGCTACACCGCCACTGGAGCCCCCCGGCTGTCGCGTCGGCACTCGAGCGTCATCCGATGGACGTCGATAGCTACGCCCCGAGCACAGATGCCCCAAAGGCGCCCTTGGCGCCCCCGGCGACGTCCGCCCCGCCGGTCTGGTCGGACGAGCTGAGCGCCGTCGACTACTCGCTGCTCGTGGGCCTACCGCTCGGGTCGCTGCTGGCCATCTTGCTGGTGCTGCGCGTGCTGTGGCGGCCCAAGGCGGGCCCCAAGTTCCGCCTGCCCAAGCAGGTGCCAACGTACGGCACGATCGCGGCGGACGAGCCGGACGACTACCGCGGCTACGCCTACGACGGCGACTCGAACGACCTCATCTACGCCGGGCAGGTGGCCGGCCGCTACGACACGCGCTGGACGCGCACGTTCGACTTTGTGTTCCTCGTGGGCATGCTGGCGAGCGGCGCTGCGCTCGCGGCGCTCACGAGCGCGCTGCAGCCGGCGCTGTGGCGCAACGGCACCTTTTGGTTCTTCCTGCTGCCCAAGGTGTTCGTCATGATGGGCGTGTCGACGCTGGGCGGCATCATCTGCCGCTTCTTCTGCATCGTGGACGAGCACGGCTACGTCATCACGGAGCGCAGCTCGGCCTTCAAGGTCAACTACACGCGCAAGCTCATCTTGCTGGCCGCGTACCTCGTGCCGCTGCTCGTCAAGCCCGACGACGCCGCGTGCCAGTGCAGCGGGCCCTTGGAGCTCGCCTGGGGCGACTTCGCCACGCTGCTGTGCTTCTTGCTGCTCATCAAGCCCGTGCGCGAGCGCTCGACCTTCTTCATGCTGCAGTTCAACTCGCTCGACCGGCCCGAGGACCGCCCGCACACGCTCAAGTGGCTCGTGGCCGGCAACGTCTTCCCGGGGCTCTTCACGCTGCTCTTCTTCCGCTGGCTCTTCTCGCGCACGACGCAGAGCGCGCTCGTCTTCATCCTCATCTTCGTCACGGCCGTCGGCGACGGGCTGGCCGAGCCCGTGGGCATCGCCTTCGGCCGCCACAAGTACTCGGCCAGCACGTGCTTCTCGCGGCGCAAGTACACGCGCAGCCTCGAGGGCAGCGCGTGCGTCTTCCTCTCGGGGCTCGTCTTCCCGGCGCTGCAGTACGCCGACTTTGAGTCGCCCGGCCAGCTCTGGGCCACCATGGCGCTCCTGCCCTTCGTCGCCGCCTACGCCGAGGCCACGGCGCCTCACACGATGGACGCGCCCGTGCTCATGACGGCCGCCGGCCTCGTGCTCTACTCGGTCATCCACGTCTTCTGAGCCGCCGCCAAAGGTGATGAGGACGGACGGACGGACGGACGGACGGACGCCAGGCGTGCGTGCGTGGGTGGTTTTTTGACTGTGGGGGTGGCGGCTGGCTGTGGACCATTATAGTAGGCTCCCGACGCCCGAGAGGCACACGCTGCGCCAGCACGAGCGGCTCGCGAAACAGTGGCTCTTCCCTCCACCATCTTCTATTGTACTGCTACTGCGGGTGCTGCTGCTGCTGCCATGGAAGCGCACAAATTTTGCCACAGAACTCACCTAACAATGCACTTGACTGGGCCCCCCTGGGAGAGTCAAGGGAGCGTCGGCGGTGCGTAGCGGCCGCCCTGCGCGTCTGGATGCGCCGGCGGCCGATCGAACGTCTTCTTGCCGTCCAGGAAGGAGCGGATCCTGGCCACGTGGAGCTCGGACAGCTCGCGCGAGGCGCTCGAGGCGTCGGGCTGGAGCCACGGGTGCTGCAGCGCCAGCGACGCCGGCGGGCGGTTGCTCGGGTCCACGACCAGCAGGTACTCGATGAACTTCTTGGCGTCGTGCGACACGAGCGCGTCGAGCTCGGGCGGGAAGGCGAACGCGCCCGCCACGACCTTGTCCTCGACCTGCGACAGGAAGCGCGCGTCGAACGGGAACTGCCCGAAGAGCAGCACGTACGTGACGACGCCGACGGCCCACAGGTCGACCTCGCAGCCGTACGCGCCGCCCTTGGTGAACATCTCGGGCGCCATGTAGTGTGGCGTGCCGTTCATGCCCGACAGCTCGGCGCGGCCGACGCGTCCGCGGTGCGCGAGCCCAAAGTCGACGAGCACGATGCCGTCGCGTACATCGTCCGTGCGGCTCAGGACGTTCTCCACCTTGACGTCGCGGTGCGTGATGCCGCGCGCGTGCAGGTAGGCGAGCACCTGCAGCAGCTCGCGCACGACCGCGGCCACGTCGCCCTCGCGCAGCGGCTGCTGGGCGTCGGCGCACAGCGCGGGCAGCACTTCGCCGCCGCGCGCGAGCTCCGTGACGATCGCGACGCGCTCGCGCTCCTCGAACACGTCCAGCAGCTTGAGCGCGCTCGGGTGGCGCACGTGCGCGAGCGCCGCCAGCTCCTCGCGCAGCGCGGCGACGCGGCTCGGCGTCGACAGGTACTCGCGCGACACGAGCTTGACGGCCACGTGCTCGCCGGCGCCCGCGCCCGCGCCGGAGCTGCCGCGCCAGCTCGCGCGAGGGCCCGCGACGCGTGCGGCCACGAACACCTGGCCCGTCTTGCCCTCGCCCACCTGGTACAGCAGCTTGTACTTGTCCTCAAGCGCGCGCTGCCGCCGCCACTTGCCCCGCGGCTGGAGCGCAGGGGCGCGCTCGCCCTGCGCCTCCTCGCGGGCCCGACGGCTCTTGAGACACCCGAGCATACTGACAGCGAGTGGTGCGCTTCCAGTGGCCAGCGAACTGTATTCGCGGCGTCGATCGCCGCCGGCCGTGGTGCCGCGCCGAGTGCCAATACCAGCGATAGTAGCGGGCTTGTGTCATGTCCATGATGAGAGAGTTCTGAATAGTTGAAAGTCGCGCGAAGGTGACACGAAGGTTCTTATCGTGTATCCATGTGTAATCTGGTTATTAGGTTACACATAGGTACCCAAAGGAAACTAACCCTCTTTGCCATGAAGCTGCCGCAGCAATGACAACTGATAATGGTCTCGACGCAGGCCTTACGGTGTCGACCAGACGACGTTCGGGCTGAGGGTCTCTCCGCCAGCGTCGTTCCCGACAATGACTGAGGAATCAAGCTAAGCGATCTCCTCCGCGTCCTTTTCGGAGCGCCCACTGGGTGTTGATCCGGCGATCGATGCGACTTTTGAATCGAAAGACCCAACGCGCATGTGTCGACTAGGACATCATTCACTGGGCCGTATCTGCAGCCTGATGGCGACTCGAGTTGAAAGATCACTCCATGCATGGCAATACAACAGGGGATGATGGCCAATGACCATTAACGACAGGTTCCTCGAGTAGGCACATACAACTTCCAAGTTGAAGTGGCTCGAGTTGCCATCTCGGGCGTGATGCAGTACGAATAACAGTCTCATATCACGCTTCACTACGCATTCTCTCTAGCTACGCATGCATACTGCGGCCCACGACCGCCGTGCAATCGGATACTGTAGTACCCCCAACAAGTGGGGGAGGGGTCCCGAGAAATTAAAGAAATTTATCACGTAGAAGCCTTTCGGCAACTGGTATCTTGGAGCGCTCCACTACTCCTTTTGTATAGCGTATCTTGTCCCTTGCGTACATATCTCCATCATTTTAAAAGGCTCGAACGGTGCAAGTCAATGAAGGGTTACATTAGGGTTTTCTGAACTCCAGGGTTACACTCGGCACGGCGTTTTATCCGACGGGAGGAGCCAAGGCGAGTGCAGTTCAGTGGCGGCGTGGCGACCGGCATGCACCATGAAGAGCTCATTTGAGGTGGTCATGATGCTGCTCGTGACGGGCATCACCAACCTCTGCATGTTCCCGGCGATCGTCAACCTGTACCGGCAAGAGCTCGTCTTCGAGGTGCGTCTTGTTGCCAACTCGTTGGGCCAAGTCTCTCGGCGC
>JAADXZ010000263.1:0-29638 GCA_023338055.1 Phytopythium mirpurense | reverse complement strand
GCTTTGTCCGCGCGCGCCAGAAGCGTGCGACCGTCCTTCCGATGGACGAGTATCGCACAAGCAAAGTCTGCTCCGACTGCCACAAGCGGCTCCGCCCGGCTCGACTCTTTGTCAACATGCATCGGAAGAACGGCGAGATCGACGTGCGACTCAAAGCTCGGCCAACCAACAAAGAGAAGAAAGAGGTTGAAGAGATGCGGAAGTTCCGGGACCCTCGGTTGGCGGACAGGAAGATCGTCCTGACGTCGAGCCGGCACGTCTTGCGCTGCCACAACAGTCGTTGCAAGGCCCAACTCTGGAACCGCGACGTGAACGCCGCTCGCAATATCCTGGAGCTGCTACGTACTGGTCTCGACGGCAAGACGCGTTCCGGCGAGCTGTGCGCTAGCGCAAGATGGCACGAAGCAATCGTGGTTGGAAAGGCTGCCGGCACACGGCTCCGGCTCGTCTGTCGGTGGGGGCCCATAGCCAACCACCGGGGACCGACCCGCTATCCGAGACTGCGGACGAGGACCCAGTACGCGAGTTTGTGGTCTTTATATATGATAATATATATACCCCTTCGATCCGCCGCACTCGCTCCACTCGACCCGATCCCACTAACGAGATGCCGACGCGCGCGCACGAGGACGCGGAGACGGAGGCCGAGGTGCTGCGCTTCTTCGACCTGTTCCTGGCGCAGGAGCGGCCGCTCGAGGACGCGGCGAGCGACGACGGGTGGGAGCACGTGCGGGCCCAGCCCGACGAGGACGAGGACGGCGACGAGGAGGACGGCGACGGGTCCGCGAGCGCCGTCAGCAGTGGCAGCGACACAAGCCGCAGCGCCAGCAGCATCGCCACAAGCCGCAGCAGCAGGAGCAGCGTCGGCAGCGGCCGCGGTGCCAGTGTGAGGCCCAGCAAGCGACCAGAAGGAGGTACAGAGAGGGCGATCGCGCCGGTGGCGGCGGGCGTGGCGGCGACGCGCCGGTCGTCGTCGACGCACTACCAGCACCGCCAGCGACAGGAGCTCGAGTACCTCAAGCGCAAGGAGCGCGAGCTGGAGCAGACGCTGCGGCGGCTCGAGCGCGAGGCGGCGCTGGCGAGCGACGGGTCCATGTGGCAGCGCGTGGCGCAGCAGCAGCAGGTCGCGAGCCAGAAGGCCGCGGCCGAGAACGCGCAGCTGCGCGCCATGGTCGCCAAGCAGCTCAAGTTCTCCCAGTCGCTCGAGAGAGCCATCCGCAAGCGCCCGCTCTTCAGCGTACGCGTTGCATCATGCGCCCGCCACGCGCTCCAGGACGCTCCAGGACGCTGCTAGGCGGTAACGAGTCCCCTCCCTGCGTGTGCTTTGCTGGCTTGTAGGGAGACACCGAGCACGAGGCGTCAGCCCGCGACGCGCCGAGCAAGCGGCGGCAGCATCTGAGCGCCGAGACGCTCGCCCGCAGCCTGCGCGCGCGGGCGGCTCACGCGCACCAGCAGGTGGAGCGAGTGCTGGCCGCGTCGGTAGTCGGCGGCGTCACGCGCGACTTCCACGGGTTCGACCTCCAGGCGCGGCCGGACCCGGCGGCGAGCGATAGCCACCAGCTGCGTCTCGAGTGGGTCAACGCGCGCCGACTGCCCTTCCGCTTCTCGGCCGTCGCGCGCGAGATCTGGCGATTCCTCTCCGACTCGAGCATCCTGGAGCAGAGCATGCCGGGCATGACGCGGGTGGGCCGAGCTGTCGTTGCACGGAGCGGGGTGACTCTCTTGCCTTGTGGCTTCGCTGACGGCTCTTGACATGGGTCCCCTCGCGACAGAGAGTCGAGCTGTCCGGGGACGAGCTGCTGGCCACGACCGACTTGGTGTTCCCCGTGGGCGCGCGCTCGGCGGTGCTGCACGCGGCGGCGGCCTTTTGCCTTACGGTCTCGAGCGGCTTCGCGCACATCAGCTGGGTCTCGCACGGCGAGTGTCGCGCCAAGAAGAGCGCCAAGGACGCGTTCCAGGTCGTCGAGAAGGGCTGGTGCGTGCCGTGGCAAAGGCGATGGATGGATGGCAGGCACCCTGTGGTGTCGCTCACGTCAAGGACCGTGGGTGATGCGGTGCTGCGTTCGCGCAGGACGAGGATCGAGCCGCTCCCTGGGGCCGAGGACGCGTGCATCGTCCGCACAGTCAACCACCACATGCCGTCGGTCCTCAGTGCCGCCAGTCGCGAGGACGGCTCGGACGGGAAGGAGCCGAGCGACGAAGCGAGCGACTCGGCGTCCGCCGAGATCGGCATCCTGACGGAGCTCATCTGCAGCGCGTACGACAAGTCGCTCGGCCACATCTACGCCGTCATCCAGAACGCGCTGATGGAGCAGGCGCTTCGCGGAGGAGAAGCGGCCACCGAGTGACTCGGGCGCCACACCATCATCAATCAGCGCAGGAGGACACTTACATTGCGAGGGAGGTGTCAAGAGAAGCCGCGAGCGCTTGCGGTTGCCGTGGTAGCGCTGTGGCGAGTCCACGAGCGTGACTCGCCATCGCCCTCGCGCAGAGAACTGGTCGATGCCAATAGCCAGAGTAGCCTTTTAAGAGCTGTGCCGACCGACCGGTTCCGGATCTGCTTTGCAAACTCACCTTGGCATGCTAAGCGCATCGACTGCTCTGTTACAGCGACTTGAGCTGCCCCATGAGGTCTTCGAGGCTGACTTCCACGTCGTTGATGCCCGCAGGAGCTGCCGCCGCCGCCTCATCGGTCGAGCGCTGGGCGGGAGCAGCAGCCTTCTGCTCGTACGCGAACGACAGACCGGACGCGAGGGCGGACTGCTCGGTCGCGGAGGCAGAGAAGCCGGCCGCGTCGTCGTCGCCCCCGCCGAGCTCAATGCCCCACTCGTTCTCCGAGTGCTCGACGACCTTTCCCTCGGCGCCGTCGTGGCCCAGCGCCGTCCACACCATCGGCTGCCAGTTGGCGTGCTCCGGCTTGGCCTGCTGCTTGCGGCAGTGCGCGTTCGAGCACTCGGGGTTCGGGCGCATGACGTCGGACGGGAAAAAGTCCTTCATGGCGCTGTAGCCGACGTAGTAGCCGACCTGGCCGAAGCCGAGCAGGAGCTTGAGCGTGTTCTGCACGAGCAGCGCGGCCACGAGCCCCATGGTCGTGGGCAGCGAGGCGGCGCAGACGCCTTCGCGCTTGAGCGTCGACTCGTCGATGCCGCTGGCCACGATGAGCGGCGGCAGGCACTCGAAGCAGGCCGTACGCCCGGGCAGCAGCAGCTGGATGTGGCCCGACACGGCGTCCTCCGACACGCCCGACTCCATCCACACCTGGTTGAGCTCGTTGCACGCCTGGTTGAGCGCCGTGCGCGCCGCGTAGTTGTCCACGCAGCTCAGCACGAGGTCCACCTTGGACGCGCCGTCCAGGCCGCCGCGCTGGATGCGGTCCAGCAGCTGCTCAAAGTTGGCCGTCGTCGTGATGTCCACCGTGTACTCCTCGAAGATCACGTCCGGATTGATGCCTGCGATCGCCACACAAGCGTGTGAGCGTCAAGGCGGTAGTTCAAGTAACAAGATAGATAGATAGATAGATAGATAGATAGATAGATAGATAGATAGATAGATAGATAGATAGATAGAGAGAGAGAGACAGAGAGAGAGAGAGAGAGAGAGAGAGAGAGAGAGACGCACTCTGTAGCGTCTGCTTGGCGGCGGCCGTCTTGGTCATGCCGGCCTGCTCGGGGCGGAAGAAGAGGCGGTTCATGTTGGCAATCTCGACCGTGTCGTAGTCGTACCTAGCGTGCTTAATCCACGACCGTACCACAGGTAGCCCAAAACAACAGCCACGGTCAGCAAATTCACCCGGCAAGCGCTTACATAGATAGAGGGGGAAAGGACATGTCCAGCGCCTCGAACGCACATGATGAGCTTGCCGATGCCGCAGCGCGTGAGCATCTCGGCGGCCACCGAGCCGATGCCGCCCAGACCCACGATGAGCACCGAAAAGTCGCGGATCTGCTCGTAGTTGTCCACGATGCCCATGCGCTTGAGCGCCATGAGCCGCGAGTACGGGTTGCTGTCCACCACCTCGGCGCTCATCTGCGCCAGGTGGCGCGTCTGCTTGGTCTCCTGCTCCAGCCGCGCCTGCAGCGCCGCCTTCTCCTGCATCAGCGCCGCGATGCGCCGGTCCACGTCCCGCAGCGCCTCTTGCGTCGCCGCTATCGCCGCCCCACTCATTGCCGTCCTTAGTGATACGTCGCGTTCGTCCGCTGTCGGATGGATAAAAAATGGCGCAACGCGTCATGCCACGCGGACTCGAAGTGCCCAATATAATGTTAACCCAGGACAATTTTGCATAAACAACCTTAAATAAGGATCAATGGATTGATTTGTGAGTGTGGGTGGGTGGGGGGATCAAAGGGTCAACTTAACCAAGCATCAACACCCTACCGTCACGGTAGTCGCCATCTACCTTGTTTGTGCCGCATTCAGCTTCAAGTATAATAAGCCATCGAGATGCAAAAAGGGACCCTCACATCGTGCTGTTTATCGATCTTTAAATGATCACATCCCCTCTCGACAAGTGCGGCGACGCAACCTCTCGGCAACCTCCACAAACGAGCAACGCCACTCCCGAGCCGCGAGCTTCCGTCCCGTATGGGGGGACAGACTCCCAGCGCTGGTGACGGCAGCTTGTCCATCCATCCACGCACGCTCGCGCACACCTCCGCTTCCCTGAACGCGTTTAATACTGATACTCGGGCCTTCACCCATCTTGCCCAGCCACCCGCTCCGCTCCCGTCTTGCTGCCCGGCTGACTGCCCTACAGACGCCGAAAGTGTCGAGTGGAGTTGCGCAGGTAGTTCATCACGATGGGGCGCAGGATGGTCGAGTACGTGTGGCGCAGGCGGTGCAGGATGGGCAGCACCTTGCGCTGGATGTGCGACTCGACCACGTCCAGGTACTCGAGCGTGCGCTTCCTCGCGGGGATCATGCCGTGCATCTCGCCCGGCTGCTGCTCCAGCAAATAAATTATCTTCTTGAGGTTCGCCAGGAAGTCGCCGAGGTTGTTCGACTCGTGCCGCCGGAGACTCGCAGAGTGCTGGATCACCGTGTTCACGCGGCACAGCTCTCGGAACACCAGCGCGACCTCGTCGCGGTAATTGGTTTTCATAACGCGCAGGCGAGCGAAGTACAGCTCGTCCCTCGCCACTTGAGACGCCGACGGCAGCGACGACCGCGGCGACGACGCCGAGACCGACGAGGAGGAGGACGCGTACGGGGACGAAGGGATAGAGCCCGACCGCCGGACCGGACGCTTGCCAGCTCGCTTACTGCCGCTCGACGATGCTCTCGACTGGCGGTGCGGCGTCGCCAGTAGCGCCCACGCGACGTCGCTTGGAGCACCACCGTAAGGAGGGGCGGCTGCTCCGGCCGTCGGGGTCGACGCGCCGCTCAGATGCGGAGGGGAGGCCTCGGATTGCGGTGGCTGGCGCCGTAATGATTCGATACGCCGCTCCAGCTTCTGCTTGTATTGGTCCTGTGGTGACGGAATGCCACGGTCAGTGCTGGGTCGGGAAGTGGCCGCATCAGACCCCAAGCGCAATAAAAGGGAGACGAACCTGGTTGGCGCTTTTCTTCCATACAAACGACTCGTATCGCGACGCGCACTTGCGCAGGTGCCGCACGTTCGCCTCGCCCATGATGCGCTGAAGCTCCCCCAGCCTGTCCACCCACCGCGTCATCGATCAGTACCTGCTTTGCCATCGGCCATCACCACTAACCCCTCGAGACTACTGCCACACATTGCGTCCACGTCGGTTCCTACACACTTACATGCCGTTAACGAGCTGGTCGCGCAGCTCCCGATGCACCTGGCGGCGCCAGTGGCGCCTCTCCTGCTGCGCGCCGGCCCGCGCGCTCCTCTCTGTGTCCTCAACGCCGCTGGGGGCGCTCACAGGCGCCGCGGGCGGCGGATGATGGGTGCGAGGGGCGAGCACCACGGCGGTGGCTGAGGCCGGGGCCGCAGCCGCGGAAGGCGCGGCGCTCGGCGCGGGCGTCGCGCAGCCCACCGCGACCGCGGCAGGCGCGTCCGGGGACGAGCCGTTCGCGCGCTCGGAGGGCGCGCCGCCGCCGTTCGCGGGCGCGTCTTGGCGCATGTCTCGGGCGCGGCGCCGGCTCAGTCGGCCGTCGCTCCGGTTCTTTTCGTTGTGGTTTCTCGCTCGTTGTGCGTCTTTTCTCTTCCCGTATACGAGGGGCCATTCGATTCGCTGATGACGGGCCATCCCGCTATTTTACGCTTGTGGTGGGTTTTTGTAAAAACATGCGGGGGCATACAGTGCGCGAGTGATTCGATGGGTGAAATGCTGGGTGCAGGTGATTTCGAAGCGCGTGCAAAAAAGCAAATTGGGGCAACAGCGCAGACAAAGCACCTGGGTATACCGACTGCAAGGGGCAGATTGGAGCGTCAACATTACATGAACGACGTCATTTCTAGTGCGGTAAAACAACGCCATATCTTTAAAACGAGGGAATAATGAGCACATCACGTCAAAACGAGATTCATAATCAACGCAAGGGAGAAGATCGGCGCGGGAATGCTCTCGAACGGCGGCGACGCTGGCGGCGGCGCTGGTGGCGAGCCGCTGGCGCTTCCACTGGCGCCTGCTATGGCCGAAGCAGGGAGCGGAGAAGCGGCTGCCTCCCCTGCGAGTCTAGAGGCCCAAACGCCCGCGCTCGAAGACGCGGAGGCCCCAGAAGAGAGCGCAGAGGACGACTTTTTCGACGTGGTGGTGACCAGCGTCGAGCACTCCACCGACGCGGCGGGTGCCGGCGTCACGCACGCGATCGCCTCGTCGCTGTCCTCTACCAGCGCGCTCGCGGCCTACACGGTGGAGCTCGTCGTGACGCAGGGCGCGTCGTCCTACTGCGTCCAGCGCCCGCTGGCGATGCTGTTCGAGGTGCTGCGAGCGCTGGAGACGAGCGCGCAGCAGCCAACGTCCGTCCCGGCGAGTGGCGAGTCCGCTACTGGAAACGAGCACGTTATACCCGAGTTCCCGGCCAAGAGCAATGCCTCGGACGCGATGATTGCGCAGTGGTGCGGCAGCATGACGGCGTTCCTGGCGGGTAAGCACGCCCAGGGCCCATCCGTTCGTTTTCCACAGTACGGAGGCATTGGACACAGGCAGTAGTCGTCATCATTTACGAGCATGGCGTACGCGAATGGGTTCAAAGGGCGGAGCAGTGTCCTGAGAGCTCAGGCGCAGTGGATGGCGTTCGTCGAGGAGACCAGCGGTGGCCACGGCAGCCGCACGCACATGACGGCCATCGAGTTTATCCTGCAGCCGTTTCCGTACGAAAAGGTATGGAAGCAGTCTCCATCACGGGGTGTAGATTTGACACTGCGAATGTTTCTCACGTTGTGCTGTCCGATGGCTGAAGGTCTACATCCCTCGAGGTACTGCCTGTTGCTATGGGGATCCATTGAAGAGTCAATCCATGCCCTCATTCTAGGCTGACAGCGTGGATATGGTGGTTATAACTCGGGTGAATCGGTCGCCAGCCTCAAGCCACGAGGTCGAGGTGGCAGCAGTCAAGCAAGGGCAGTACATCGTGTGGAAGTTTGAGCTGGAGGACTTTGACGTGGACTTCAGCGTCCGGTTCACGCCGCAGCCGTACGAGCAACCCGTGGAGCTGGTCCATTCCCGCACCCGATACCTCGCAACGAGTGCCGGGCGGCCAGTTGAAGGTGAGAGGAACGCTCTCCGTCTCGCTCTATGCTGTCATTTCTGACCGAGCAAGCCTGGTCTCGCTCGGCTCGTGCGACAGGCATGTATCAATGCGTCCAGGCCGGCAGAGCAACCTTGGCGTGGGACAACTCATACTCGCGTATTAGAGGGTTCGTGGGCTCTTTGACGACCTTGTTATGATATGCATGATCACCAGCGTGTGCTCAGCTGCTGATGTGGTGTGTGCGTGATTGACAGGAAGAACATTCTCTACCAGGTTCAGATGGTGAATAAGGACATCATGGAGTCCGCGAACGCCGCGGCCGATGCGCTCGATGAAGCAGTACAGGCAAAGAGACTCCGAGGACATGAAGAAGAGCCTGTCACGACGTCTACGGAGCTCGTGGTCCGCCCTCCCGATGTGGCAGACTCGGGCAGCACTGCATCGCTCTCGTTGTATCGGAGCTTCTTCCCGGAGACGCTCATGCAGCAGGGCTGGCTGCTGAATACTCCGATCAACGTGGCCGGCAAAGTCGCGTCGAGGCTGTTTGGGTCGCCAGCGAGCCAATCGATGGAGTCGGGGGACCGCAGTCACGACAGCGACGCGAGGAGTTTGCTGGAAGAGCTCAACGGTCTCAACATGAGGCTGATGGAGCGCATGGTATTGTGCCTGGAGGGAGAGGAATACTCCACGGGGTATGACTAACTCTGCATTGGCTATGATGGTGCCTCAACCAGGAATCGCTTGAGGACAAAGTGAGCTCACTCACTGGTAGGTTTCCTGGTCGCTTGCTCTGCTGGCTGTCGCTTTCCAATGATGGTTAAGTATCGCTTGGCTGTGATGCTACCTATGCAGCGGAGCGAGATCAGGCGCGCTCTCGGACCCAAATGGCGACGGTCGAGAAGGAAAACACGGTTACCGAGCTCCATTCCAAGGAGCTGGAGGTGGACTCGCTCCGCGCAGAGCTGCAGGTGCGAGGACAGCACATGAGCTGCGAGTTGCACTTCCGGCCGACCGGAAGCGCTAATTGGACTTTGTGACGCAGCGCATGCAGCGGGAGCGTGAAGCGTGGCGTGAGATCCAAGCCGAGCGCGACGCGTTGCGTGAGGAGAAGCACCGCTGGGCACTGGTTCGCCCCATCACTTGCTGGACTTGGGACTGTGAATCACCTGCGGATGCTGCTCTAACAATTGCCTCGTGTCATTGGTTGTGGTGTGAACTACTGTAGACGGATTTCATTGGCGACGACGCCGACGTCGCCGATCCGCCTGGAGACTTGGACTCGGAGAGTCGCTCTCGGCTCGAGCATGAGCTCGGCCGGGCAGAAGCGACTGTGCTTCGGTGCCGCGCGGAGCTTGGGTATCCGCTGTCTAACCACCTGACGGGCACTTCGAGTCGCCTCGAGAAGATTGCTCAAGTACGTGCTGCTTGCTCGATACAGAGTACTGCTGCTGCGATCGCTGGGTCTGACGCATGCACGCACTTTTTGCTCCATCGAACCAGGAGTTGACGGCGACCAAGCGGTCGTACGATGAGCAAATGAAGACGTGGGAGCAGGAAGCGCTGGAGCTCAAGCAGCAGCTGGTCAAGCTGCGCGGGCAGAAGCGGGTGTTGGTGACGGAGATACGCAACATGAAAACGCAGACGGAGGGCCAGGTGGCCGTGGCGATGGCCGAGGCGAGCGAGGCGCGCATGGTCAACCGCCGCCTCAAGAAGCAGAACGAGCTCTTGCTGACGCAGATTCGCACGCTCATCGACGACGCCGAGGAGAACGAGCGAAAGGTTCGCGAGCTCCAGGACCAAGTGCGCGACTTCGAAGGCGAGCGACGTGCCGCCGCAGCGGGGGAGACGAGCAGCGAGGCGATGGCGCCGAGTACGATGCCGTCATTGCCGCCAGAAGTGTCGTCGGAGCTAGCCCGGCAAGAGAGCGCTTCCGACACCGAGCCAGCCGTCGAGTCAGTGCCGTACACGCTGAGCGACTCGGACATTGCGCTGCTGAATGGCGAGCGACGAGCTCACGAGGCGGTGGATGGCGGCGCGTCAGAGTCGGCTGCTGCGTTGGGAGTGCCTGATCGGAGCGTAGAGGCGTCGAGTAACCCGTTCCGGCCGCGCTTGGTGGCGTTCTTCCACGAGCGCGACCCGGAGATGCTGTCGCAGGTCGACGAGATGCTCGAGAGCTACCGCGGCGTGGAGGAGTCGCTGTTCGAGAGCCTCGAGCTCAAGTACAGCTTCATGGAGATCAACCAGCGGATCGCGCAGGCGCTGTGATGCAGACGGACAAGGGACGCGAGGTGAGTTGTGGACCTCCAAGCGTGAATGCCACGCCACCTTTCATGTTTCTGCCGGTTTCTCCTCTCGTCGTAGCATCCTGCCCTTCCTCTCCACGGTGCTTCTCACTTCACGCCTTTTGACTGACGTCGTAGTGCCACAGACACGAGCCGAGCTCCATCCATCCGCGCTGCATTACTCGTTCTTGGGCTTGAGCGCGGGCTTCTTGCTGCCGCGACTGGTGCAGCAGCCACACATGCAGCCGAGCAGCAGACCGAAGAGCATGCCGCTCGAGAAGGTGACGAGCAGCACGTTCTTCTTGGTGGCCGCGAGCGCGATAAAGTCGCGGCGCAGCGCCTCGGCGTGGTCCTGCACGAACTCGATGAGGCTCTGCGGCACGGGCACGGGGACGCCCTCGACTTTCTTGAAATCGCCGCGCGAGAAGGCCACGAGCGTCTCCTGCGTGCGCTGGCCCGTGAACTTGTAGTACTTGCCGTGGCTGAAGAGCAGCACGGTCGGGAACCCGCGGATGCCAAAGCGCTTGCCCTGCACGACACGGAGGCACGGAGTCAGCGCTTCCTCCACTCCCCGCGGCGTTCTGTATCGCACAAGAAAGGCAACGTACCAGGTCCGAGTTGTCCGTCACGTCGACCTTGGCGACGTTCACCTCACCCTTGAGCTCTGATGGGAACCGACGTGCACTCCCAGTCAGTCCCTCCCTCCCTCATTTCCCCCTCACGACAGGTCATGCATGGATACAAGGGTAGAGTGCCGGGCCCGCAACGAGTGAGTGGGGGAGACGCACCGTCGGCGACCTTCTCGTAGATGGGCGCGAGCTTCTTGCAGTGGCCGCACCAGGGCGCGTAGAACTCGACGAGCCAGTCACCCGTGGTGGCGCCCGAGCCCGCCTGCGTCAGGTGCTCGAACGTCTCGTCCGTGAGCACGACCACGTTGGACGCGCCGTCCGCCGCCGCCAGCGCGCTGGTCGCGGCCAGCGCGAGCGTCATCACCGCCAGCGCGAACACCTTGAGCGCCGCCATTGCTGTACTTTCCGTCTTGATCGAGACTCGAGAGGAAGGATCTTTTCCAAAGTGAAGAAGCATCGCGTCCACGTGGAAGGAAGCTCCCTCGTACGATCAGGTTATGTCCTACATTGAAATGTGACACACAATTTAGAGCGCTCCACATTTCTGGCCACGCCTTTGATGGCCATGCCACTTTTACAGCCTGCATGGGAATGGAATGGACTCCAAGGAGTCCTCCGAGCAGCGCGGCAAGCGGCGGAGACAGAAGCGGCGGCCCAAGCTCGCGCCGCGGTTCGCGCATGCGCTGGAGAGGGAGGGTACAGATGGAGATGGCCCCGTTGGGATGCAGCGGGCGGCTCGAGAGGAGGAGCCGCGCGAGGACGAGGCGGAGCACGTGCGCGAGCTGCTGCTGACGGCCACGAGCCGGTGCTTCGTGGTCAAGTCCTTCAGCGACGCCAACCTGCACAAGAGCCTCAAGTACGGCGTCTGGAGCAGCACGTACGCGCACAGCGCGGTGCTGGAGCAGGCCTTCAGCAGCGACCTGGCCGCCGCGCGCCCCGTCCTGCTCTTTTTCAGGTGCGTCGGTACCGTACAGTACTCCGTTTTACCGTTTTGATAGCGTTTACCCGTAGAGTATGGCCGAGTGACTTGGTTGGCGCTCCCCCAGTGTGTGCGGCACGCGGCACTTCAGCGGCATCGCGCGCATGACGTCGCGCGTGCGCTCAAACGTGCGGTTCGAGCTGTGGGAGAAGCCCAAGTACGAGGGCGTCTTCCACGTGGACTGGCTGCTGGTCAAGGACGTGCCCAATTACGTGCTCACGGACATCAAGATGAGCAACACGCCCACCAAGAAGTCCATCACGGCCTGCCGCGACGGCGAGGAGGTCCTGTTTGACGAGGTGCGTGCCAGTGTGCATGCCAAGAGGCGCCTCCGAAGGACGAATGGTGTCCATCCACTGTGCGTTGCCAGACGCCTGACGCGCATTGGACACTTCTGTATGTATGTATGAACAGGCGAGCCGGTTCGTCGCGGCGTTCGCGCAGTTCCCGAGTCGCACGAGCGCCTGGGACGACTTTGAGCACTATGAGCGCCTTCAGGAGGCCCTCGAGCGCAAGCGCGGCCTGGCGCCGGCGGACCGCAGCGACGTCGCGTCCTTCCTGACTTCGATGTGAAGTTACCCATAGTACCAGCTTTGGTTCAGCGCCGCAGCAATGGAGTCGGTTCGCGCCTGGAAACGCACGCCTGTGCTAGCCCATGGCGGACTCAACAAGGTCGCGATTGTACGTCCGTACGAGCGCTAGAGCACACTTGGTGCTTTCGCATTCACGGCTGATTGAAGCACAGTCGCTTGACCACAGTCGCTTGACTATTCCCGATACACCACATGAATGGCATGCATTTGCCGCAGTGTCACCGTGTCATGCTGGACGGATCGTGCCGTCTGAGGTGGACGGACCAGGATATACTTTGTAAATGCATATCGTTCAGAACTAATATTCAACAAGAAGGCGAAAATGATCATGTGCTTTATAATAAGTCGTCTTGCAAAACGTATCAATGCAGAATCCGTGGGAAATAGTGAGAATGCCACTCTTTTGACTACTGTACTCGCCTGAGTCGTGGTGTCTCATCGGGTACGTACGCTTCAAATACAAGCCCTCCCTAGCAGCACTGTGCTCTTTTTGAGCGATACAAACCGTGCAATCGAGCGAAATGAGCCAAATATGGGACACCTCGCGTTGAGTTTGGGCAAGCGCCCGCCTTCCGTCCGACCCGGCGCAGCCGCTCGCCGCCCACTCCTCATTACTGGTCATCAAGGCTTCCTTCCTAGATAGCGGCCCAATGCAGACGATCGCCGAGGATTACGCGGTGCTGGCGTCTCCGAGGGACGTGCAGGACGCGCGCGTCGGCATTACAGGCGTCGAGGGAGGCGTGATGGAGTGCCGTGAGGCGGGCGCGTCGGCGGCGCAGAGGCTGCCCGCGCTCCACGCCGGTGGTCGCACCGCAACCCCGGGAAGCGCCGATGCGAGCAGCAGAGCGTCTGGGTGCATACTGCACGGGTGCGGCAAGCCCAGCAAGGCGGTGGAGAAGTACCTGCCGGTCGTCCTGAGCATCAGCATCGGCGCGTACGTGGGCGTCGGCGCGCGCGTGCTGCTGACGGAGCTGGCGGACGCGCTGCCGACGAGCGAGACGCCGCTGCTCGAGCTGCTGGGCTTCTCCTTCTTCCTGCCGAACGCGCTCGGGTGCTTCGTCATGGGCCTCGCCGGGCGGTGGAAGCCCGTGCTGCGCGGGCAGTACGACGTGCTCCTGACGGGCATCACGACGGGCTTCTGCGGCTGCTGCACGACCTTCGCGTCGTGGGACCTGGGTGTCGCCTTGATGTTCGTGCGCGGCCAGTGGCTCAACGCGCTGCTGGTGCTCGCGATCCAAGTCGCGGGCGCGTTCGTGAGCTTCCGGGTGGGCTACCACGTCGGCGAAGGCCTGATCCACTACGGCACGACCCATGGGTACCCGTTCCGCAAGCCGCCGGTGCACCTCGCCCAGCTCCACCTGGACCTCGAGCGGTACCTGAGCCAGTTCCTCGACATCAAGATGAACTCGTTCGGGCAGCTCGTCGCGCGGCGCGTGCGCGCGACCGAGGAGTCACTCTCCGTCTCGCACGAGTCGTGCGTCGAGCTGCTGTCAGAGATCGCGCAGGTCGAGCAGGAGCAGTTCACGGTGCGCCACAGGTGGTCCGTGTGGATGGCGCAGGCGGTGCTGCTGACGGCGCTCTTCTGGGCGCTGGCGTTCGTCGGGTTCGACAATTACGCGAGCTCCCGCCTGCTCGCTGTGTGCTTGGGCCCCTTCGGCGCGCTGCTGCGCTACTACCTGTCGCTCAAGAACAACCAGCCGCGGTGGAAGCGCTTCCCGTTCTACACGTTCGTGCCCAACGTGCTCGCGTCGGTGCTCTCGTGCGCAATGGAGATCGTCGGCAGCGCCGCGTACGCCCACGGGAGCGACGCGTACCGAACGTACGTGCTCGTCGGCCAGGGGGCCGTCCAGGTCGGCTTCTTGGGCTCGCTCTCGACCGTCTCGACGTGGGTGAACGAGCTCGACGGCCTCAGCTCACGCCGCGTCGCGTGGGCGTACCGCTACGGCGTCCTCAGCGTCGTCGTCTCGCAGGTCGCCAGCGTGGTCATGCTCGGCATCTACGACGTCCACGGGAACGAGCCGCTCATCTAAAGCGGAGGGAGGGACTCGTGTGGCGTGTACATATCCATTGGGATGCGAGTGCATTGTTAGTGTCCGTGTAACAGGTTGAAGTAGATAAGTATAAGAATGAGAGCGTCGTCTCACGAGATTAATGAGCAACGTGTGGGTACAGTACGTGATAGGTTGAAGTTTCCCTTGCAAACTTCAACTTTCCGCTAAACAAGAAGAAAGGGCGCGCGATTTGGGAAGCGCAAGAAAGGCGGCGGGCGCATTCTTCAACACGCAAGCATCCGCATGGGCGGCGCGTCCAAGTGCCAGCAGTTCGCGGTGCAGCTCGTGCTAGAGGACCTGGCGGAGCGCACGCTGCGGCGCTCGCGGCGCCAGGGCGAGCTGGCGATCCACCCGCAGGAGCAGTGGGTGCAGATGGTCTACCCACGGCACTCGCGCTTCTACTCGCGCAAGTTCGACCAGCCGCTCAAGTGCGTCGTCGGTCGGCGGCTGCTGCGCGTGTACTCGAGCAACGGCAAGCGCTCCTTCATGTACGTGTGCCGCCGCTGCCTCGGCGCACTCGTTGGAGACTCGCTGTTACGCGGATATGAATGCGCTGCAGGTGCCGCATGCTGTCAGAGAAGGACGTCGAGAAGGTTGTCGGACTGTTTCAAGACCTGGGCGGTACGCGTCTGTATATCCCACGAGCGCAAGCGTTTAATGCGGGTAGCTGACAAGCAGATGCTTGCCTGTGTTTCATGACAAAGTGGATGTCATTTGCATGCGCGAATCGGCTCTATGGACGCCTACTATAGCGTCTGTTAAGCCGTGCATGCCTGACAGTGCCCTCGTCCAAGGTGAGTTACCACGAGTCGGCCGATACATCGTTCTTTTGGGGTTGACCATGGCACACCCTCCACAGGGTGCGACGCGGCATTGCGCGTGCTTCAGGACCCAAGCAACGCAGAGTCCGTGAGAACCTTCGTTGCCGAATACATTGACTCGGAGCAGCAGCGCGAAGACGCCAACTGCATTACTCGTGCACTCTTTGGAGGGTAGCGATCTTCTATCGCGCATCGACGGCTCCACTAAAGCCTCACGCCACGTGATTGAGTCGGCTCTGCAGCATCACCTTCCTTTAGTCGCTTTCCTTGCCGAGAGTGAAGCTGAGACGGTAAGAGAAGCAGACTCTCATGCGTCTATGCTCGATGCCATTTCCATTCGAGTCTTCTCGTCCCCGTATGAAGAAGGATCTGACGGCTAAAGACCGCCTTGAAGTTGCTTTGGCGGTTATTTGCAACATTATACGTTGCGTCTAATGTTGCACAACCGATTGTTTTATTTTCCCCTATCTCTGAAATTTTTCTTTTTGCAAAAATGAACTAATCAAGTTGCTGTTAAGCGCCGTAAGCTGCAACTAATGTTGTGGTTAAACCGTACTATTAGCGCCCGCGGCACATTTTCCACTCGACGCGGACGACCTAGAGAAGACCCGACGCGCGATGACGCCGTTGGCTCGTCCGCGGCTCTGGCGAGCTCCTGCGGCGGCGCGCACGCCTCGATGGCTGCTCCTAGTCTCGCTGGCCCTGTCGCTGTGCGTGAGCGGCGGCAGCGCGTTCCAGTGGGACTGGCAGGAGTACTGGGAGAGCGTCGGCTACCACTCGGGCATGGCATGTACGTGCATGTACGCCCATCTCGCGCGTTGCGCTTGCCAGGGAAGACGCCCACGAGTACGGCTTCTTGCGTTGCCGCAGACCAATGCATGTTCGTGGACAAGCCGTCGCAGACGGTGCGCGCCCACCTGCAAGAGAACCTGAAGGGCCAAGAGCGCGCCATTGAAGCCGTCGTGGGTGCGATCGAGGCCTGGGAGTTCTCGTGCGTCACGCGTTCCAAGCCGTGCGGGGTGCGCATGTGGCTATACTCACAGTATGTACGTCGCGTGTATCGATAGGCGGCAGTCGGCCGATGATCGAGCGCCGCTGGTGCTCGCTATCACGGGGCCGACGGGCACTGGGAAGACGGAGCTGTCCAACCTCTTGGCGGGCAGTCTGTTCAAGCGCAAGAAGAAGCTTCCCAACAGCGAGAAATGGGTGCCAACCGGTCTCCTGATCTTCCGGTGGGTGTCTCTGGTTATATTCGCAGGCGCTATTGGCGCTAACGCTGGGCAACTGTGCCTTTGACGATGCAGGGGGGAGGATTTCAGCGACAACTTTACCAACCCGATCACGGAGTACCACACGCAGATCAAGACAAGGTGCGACGAATGTGAACGACCCGTAAGCCACCGACTTTTTACGAAAGGATAACGTTGCTGTGTGTGTGTCTTGCGCTCGTAGACTGGCCGACCACTTGCACCGGTGCTCGGGCAAGGCCGTGGTGGTCATAGATGAGGTGCAAAAGGTCATTCCGCACACCCTGGACGGTGCGTGTTGTGTGTGCTTGCGCGTGCTATGGTCTCGATGTGTCGCGTGCACACCCTGACTCTGTGTATTGATGCACCCAGTGCTGATGGAGGCCGTGAGCTCGTCCGCGCAGTTCACGTACTACAAGCACGGCATCAGCAAGCAGATCGACACGAGCAATGTGCGTTTGTCATGCGTCGCTTTGTTGATCCAATCCACTTTTGCATGTCTGCTCACCATTTTTGTTTACGCACGCAGGTGATTTTCGTGCTCGTGTCGGACATTGGCGTCACGGACATGGAGCACGTCATGATCAACTACAAGTCGCGCGCTGAAGTGCCCATGACGGAGCTCGAGAAAGTGGTCAAGGCGGCTCTCGACGCGCAGTGGAAGCGACTGAACTTTGGCAAGATGATTGACCAGGTCGGCGAGCAGCAGCTTCATGTGGCTTGCTGGCGAATGGTCGACGGTAGATACTGACAAGCGTCGTTGGTGCCTGTGCCTGCAGGTGATTCCGTTCTTACCACTCGAGCAAGAGCACATTGCGGACATCATCGCGTTGAAGCTCAAGAACCTCGACCGGAACTACCGCGGCAAGTACTGGCACCGCCTGTGGGTCGAGGTGAGTTGATGGTTGCCTCCCAGACAGGTCGTTGGTTGCACCGTGCGATATCGACGGCATTATTAACGCGTTGGCTCTGCTCTTACAGCCGGGCATTGCCGACTTCATGTCGCGCCTGGACTCGGTGCATTACGAGGTGCGGTCGGCCAAGGTCGCCGGCCTGGTGACATCGAGCAAGATCTTCGCCAAGTACGGCGCACGCGACGTGGAGACGGGGCCCATCCAGCTGCTCAAGTCGAAGCTACTGCGCTACCTGGGCCCATTCAACCCCGGTACGCCCTTCTCATCTTGACAGTAGTCGTCTGCGTCTCTCACTCGTCGCTTGCTGCTGTACTTGCTGCTGTTGTTGTTGGTGGTGGTGCAGACGCAGAGGTGCGGATATCGCAGGACCCCGTCACGAGGGAGATCTCGATCGTCTCGTGCACCATCGCGACCGAGAAGAAGGACTCTACCAGTCCGAAGACCAATGTGGAGGTGTCTCCCACTGGCGAGGAGGTTTCGGCAGCCAGTGTGGAGCTAGACACGGCAACAGAGACGTCCGAAGGCGACGGGTTCGTGAGCGTCGGGTGCGTGACCAAGTGGCAAGGCTGGTTCGAGTAGGTCACTAAAACGGGGGACCCATCCATTTCTCTCCTCTCTAAAATGGAGTGGTAAACACATCCTTGACCAACATTTTCACGCATCGTTTCCTTTTCAGCGAATCCGTTTCTTGAACCATTTTACCGCACCATGATTAGTCAAAAATCGATCTGAACCGAGTTTTGACCAATCGTATAAGGCACGATCTTTGAGAATGTTGGTCAAAGCTAGAAGGGGGAACAACGGAGCACACAGAAGGAGGAAGAGCTTTGGGGAAAGTCCAAGGCCCAAGAGCAGCGCGTGCGTCGTAGAGCAGTCGGATCGCTGGCAGTATGAGCGGGCTCGAGTCGCCCGAGATCTGGGGTAGCGCAGAGGAGGGCCTGGACCCGGAGATTCTGCTCATGTCGAACGAGGAGCTGCGGCAGCGCGTGCGGCTGCTGGACAACGACATCCGCATCATGCGCAGCGACATCCAGCGCATTAACCACGAGTCCAACTCGCAGCGCGAGCGCATCAAGGAGAACAACGAGAAGGTGAAGCTCAACAAGCAGCTGCCCTACCTCGTGGGCAACGTGGTCGAGGTGCTCGAGCTCGAGGACGACGAGGACGAGGAGCAGGACGGCGCCGCCACGGATGTGGACGCGCTGCGCCGCGGCAAGAGCGCCGTCATCAAGACGTCGACGCGCCAGACCATCTTCCTGCCCATCCCGGGGCTCGTCGACTCAGACTCGCTCGTGCCGAACGACCTCATCGGCACCAACAAGGACAGCTACCTGATCCTGGAGAAGCTGCCGGCCGAGTACGACTCGCGCGTCAAGGCCATGGAGGTGGACGAGAAGCCGACGGAGGAGTACAGCGACATTGGCGGGCTGGACAAGCAGATCCAGGAGCTCGTCGAGGCCGTGGTGCTGCCCATGACGCACAAAGAGAAGTTCGACGCCATCGGCATCATGCCGCCCAAGGGCGTGCTGCTGCACGGGCCGCCGGGCACGGGCAAGACGCTGCTCGCGCGCGCCTGCGCCAAGCAGACGGACGCCATCTTCCTCAAGCTCGCGGCCCCGCAGCTCGTGCAGATGTTCATTGGCGACGGCGCCAAGCTCGTGCGCGACGCCTTTGAGCTCGCCAAGGAGAAGTGCAAGGACCAGGACCGCGGCGGCGCCATCATCTTTATCGACGAGGTACGGAGCGCGAGATGACTGACCAACGGACAGAGGACTCACTGACTGGGCATTCACTATTCCCGAAATATAGCTGGACGCGATCGGGACGAAGCGCTTTGGCGGCGAGCAGTCGGGCGACCGCGAGGTACAGCGCACGATGCTCGAGCTGCTGAACCAGCTCGACGGGTTCACGAGCAACACGAAGATCAAGGTGATCGCGGCCACGAACCGGCCGGACGTGCTCGACCCCGCGCTCCTGCGCTCGGGCCGACTGGACCGCAAGGTGCGGCCATCGCCATGTCTCTCCTTTAATAATTCGTCGCTGGGTAGCAGCAGGCGAAGTGCTGATGGAGAGTACGCTGCGGGGCTGGGGCTCGTGTGGATTGGACAGATTGAGCTGCCGCACCCGACGGAGGAGGCGCGCGCACGCATTCTACAGATCCACTCGCGCAAGATGAACGTCGACACAGAAGGTAGGGCAGGAGGACGCACGAGGGGAGGGGAGGGGAAAGGAGGGCGCTTGGCATTGCCATGGAGAATGCCTCCAGAGTGGTACTGACGGTGCTTGTGTCGTCGCGACCACGCTCGCTTCAGATACCAACTTTGACGAGCTCGCGCGGTGCACAGACGACTTTAACGGCGCGCAGCTCAAGGCGGTGCGTTCTCGGACGCAGGACCGACATTTGTGTGTGTGTGTGTGTGTGTGTGTTGATCTATTGGCGCTGACGACGATGGGCGGCCGAAACGACAGGTGTGCGTCGAGGCAGGCATGCTGGCGCTGCGCCGCGAGTCGACGGTGATCAAGCACGAGGACTTTATGGAGGGCATCTCGGTCGTGGCGGCCAAGAAGAAGGCCACGCTGCAGTACTATGCTTAGAGGCGGCGGCCGTGTCGATGGCCGGTGCCTCACCGAGGCGACTGGGGCGGCGCTCTCCTCGGAGCAGAGGACGAAGCCGAGGCTCGACTGGCAATGGCGCCGCCAGTGTCCGCACGAGCAATACAGCGTGAGGATTGCGCGATGGAGACGCTCTTGCCCCCTGTCGGGGTCCCGTACGGTATTCTCGCATTGCCAAGTCCGTCCGAGTACTAATCGAATCACCTAGAGCCGCGTCCTTCGCGCAGCTTGGGAACTCGCCTTGTGCACTGCTATAGACAGACCCGCGACGACACACGACCTGCTAATCGACCACGTGTCTGCTTGCGAAGCCTCGGCGTACTCGGATCGTCTCCATGTCGGGCAGCGGGTGCTTGTCGGGGTACGTGGCGTCCATCTTCATCACGTAGAGCGGATGCGGCCCAAGTAGTCCACGTGGAAGCACCGCCCGATGAGTCAGCCAACACCGACTCTCCCAGTACGCGCGCCGATGCTGGGACTAGTGCACGATCGCGTCTTCAACCCAGCGCTTGGCGCGCGGCTCGAGGGTTCGCAAGCTCGAATGAGTGCGCGAAGCCCGCCCGCTTGGCGAACGTGGCGACCCACGGCTTCGTCGCAGCGCTTGCCACTCGAACAGAGCGCCGCAATGGGACGCCGGCGTCGAATCAGCGCCTCTTCTTACTGCTGTCACGTGACGCGTCCTCATGAGAAGCTTGGTCGTCGCCCTCGCTGGCTTGATTAGTTGCGCCCATCGTCAACGACCGCTGCGTCTCCGTCTAGAACTTCAGCCGCCTCAAAACGTCCCAGCACCTGGAGTCGAACCGAACCCAACCGTCTTGACCAAGTTCATGAGCTCAGCCTTCGCTCTCGAACTGCCGCGATCGACTGGCTTGCTCGGCTTCCTTGTCTGCAGCCCCATCGTCTCCGTCTCCTCCTCCAGTCGACCTTTCTCCACCTGCAGCTTCGCCTTCGCCGGCTTTGCCTTCGCCTTGGCCTCCGTGAGTGACCAAGGCCGACTCCGACGGACTCGCTAGTCGCCGTTGACGGCGGTAGCAAATCTAAATGGTAGGGCTGATAAATGGTCCGGAACCCCAACAACGGCCAAGATCTACCTACGCGCAGCCATCACTACCAACCGACTGGCGGTCGTTATTTTCGTCCGCGCAGTGGGTCGTTCTCTCCCCCCGCCGCTTCGCTCGCTCTCGCGCTCCCGTCGCTCCTCCAAGCATGCATGGAGGTGACGGCGAGGCTCCGTCCCATGGACGACCCACGGGACGCTCTGGGGTACTCCACCGCCGCGTCGACGGCTTCTTCTCGCTTCTGAGCCGTCAGTACGCGTCGCTAACGCTCGGCTTGTGACCGCCCGTGGCCTTGCTTGCTCTGCAGCGCGCGAAAGAGTCCAAGAACGTGATCCGCCAGCTATTCGACGGCGGCGGGCGATCGTCCAGCAGCCTGGTGCGTCCGTCCTCCCTCCCCCTCTCGGTCTACTCTAGCAGTAGCATTAGCCTCCTGACGCTCGCTCGCTCCCTACCGCCCTCCCTCTCACTACGAGCCGGCGACCCACAGGAGCTCGACCTGGACAACTTTTACCGGTCGCGCACGCGGCGCCGCACGCAGTTCGCGCACCAGATCTCGAGCTCGCTGCAGACGGCCGGCCTGGCCACCGAGAGCGCAGTCGTCGCGCATGCGCTCCCCCGCGAGGGCGAGGCGCCGTCGGCGCGCAGGCGGGGCATGCGCATGACGCTGTCGCCCGGCGAGGAGTACGAGAACTACCAGAAGCTCAACGCGGCCATGCACAAGCTGGCGGCGTCCGCGTCCGCGGCGGCGTCCCCGCTCGCCTTCTCGCCCAGCGAAGTGATCGACGAGGGCGACGAGGGCGACGAGGAGCTCAAGCCCTCGAGCGGTAGCGCGGCGAGTCGGAGCGGCCGACGGGGCAGCAGCCGCGGCCGCCGAGCCAGCGGGAGACCTGGCAGCCACCCGGCCAGCGCGGAGGGAGACGACGAGTTGCTCGACGGAGACGGCGCTAGAGAGGACATGGAGGAGCACGAGGAGGACGCGACGGCCGCACCCACAGAGGACGGCGACGGCAACACGTGGGAGGCGCTCAAGGGCCTCGTGGCGGCCGCGACGACGCTCCCTCGGCGTCTAAGCCGCGGTCCGGCGATGGCGACTGCGACTGTCATGCCGAACGCAGGCCTGGAGACCGTCAGTGGCGCGCTGCCGCCGTTCGCGGGCACGGCCATGCCGCGCGCGCGGCTCCACAGCCAGCGCAGCATCCGCGGCCGCGAGAACCTCGTGCAGCCCGAGAACCGGTACATGGTGGACCCGCTCGGGCGCTTCCGCCTCGGCTGGGACGTGACGAGCATCTCCTTCATCCTCTACAACGCCGTCGTCCTTCCGGTACGTACGTCCCTTGTTCGCTGCTGTCGACGTAGTATCTGCCGCGGTTCAACTGTAGGCAAGCTGTCTATGACGGCTCATGACCGGTTGTTGATGGCTGCCCAACAACAGTTCCAGGTCTCGTTCGAGGCGTCGTCGCCCGACTCGGTCTTCGAGACGTTCCTGGACATCTTCTTCCTGGCCGACATTGTCCGTGGCTTGCTGCGAAACTTCCTCGACACTGACCACTTCGGGGTCAAGCCTGCTATGGAGGATGCTGACGCGGTCATGTGCTCGCTCTCCTTGACGCCAGCTCGTGACGTTCAACACGGCCGTCGACCGCGACGGATCCATCCGCTACGACCGCACGCTGGCGGCCAGGACGTATCTGCGCGGCTGGTTCGCCGTGGACCTCACGGCGGCGCTGCCGTACTCGCTCATCTTTGAGCACACGGCCGCGAGCGCGTCGCTCAAGCGGTCCGTCAAGCTGCTGCGGCTCATCCGGCTGCTGCGCCTGCTGCGCGTGTCGCGCATCCTGCGGCGCATCCAGAACACGGTCTTCATCCGCTCGACGCTGTCGGCGCTGCTGCGCTACCTGCTCATGGTGCTGCTGCTCTCGCACTGGTTCAGCTGCGCCTTCCACGCCATCGGGGCCGCGCACCAGGCCGTGGGCGAGCCTAACTGGATCTCGGAGCAGAACCTGCAGGACCCCGTCGCGTCCAAGTGGGACCGCTACGCCGCCGCGCTCTACTTTGCCTTCCAGACGCTGTGCGTGCGCGCGAACTCGTTGGCTGCTCTGGATTCCTCACGCGCCAGCGCCTCGTACCGACTGACTGACTGACTGGGCTGTCGACGGGTGCGATCGCTGTGTTGGCCGCCTTGTGGGCGTGCTTTGCCGCACTCCTCCTCCTCCTCCTCCTCCTCCTCTAAACGACAACCAGCGCGACGATCGGATACGGGGACGTGGCGGCGGTGCACCCGGACGAGCGCGTCTTCAGCGTCTTCGCCATGATCACGGGCGGCGGCGTCTTTGCCTACGGACTGACCAATGTACGTAGCGCGTCTGCGCTGGAGCTGGACACGCCTCTTGGCTTTTGAGTAGGCTGCCGACGCGTGATGGCCGTGGCTGGCTGGCGGGCTCATGATGCCGCCCGTGCCATTTCATGGCCCTTGCCAGATCGTGGACTTGGTGTCGAGCCTGACGATCCAGGAGACACGCTTCCGGCAAAAGCTGGACGAGGTGAACGAGTACATGAGCGCGCGCGAGCTGCCGCTCAAGCTGCGCATGGAGATCCGCGAGTTCTACCACAACACGCGGCAGTCGCGCGAGAGCAAGCTCAACTCGGAGCACCAGATCCTGAGCGACCTGTCGTCCAAGCTGCGCTCCAAGATCGCGCTGAGCATCAACGACCAGTTCCTGCGCAAGTTCCCTTTCTTCACGGGCAGCGACCCGAGCTTCCTCATGGAGCTGGCGCTCAACATGCGCATGATCCACTTCGCGCCGCTCGAGGACGTGATCCTCGAGGGCGAGATCGGCCACGAGATGTTCTTCATCTTCCGCGGCGCCGTCGAGGTGCGCAAGGACGACGCGCGCATCGGCATTTTGGGCGAGAACCAGTACTTTGGCGAGATGGCCATCCTCAACGCCGACTGCCGCCGCACCGCCACGGTGCGCACGCTCTGCTTCTGCGAGCTGCGCATGCTCTCCCGCGCGCGCTTCCTCGAGGCGCTCGCGCTCTTCCCGGCCATGCAGGCCAAGATGGCGCAGATCGCCCGCGGCCGCGCCTTCCCGCTCGCTGCCATCAAGGGCAAGGCCTCGTCGACCGTCGCGGTGGCTCCCAGCGAGACGCCAGGCGAGGCGGCAGGCGACTCGGCAGTCCAGCCGCTGGCCAAGGGAGGCTCGGTCGGCGGCCGCCTGCCGTCCGTGCCCACGACGGGCGTCAAGATCAACAGCTTGGCCGACTTGGCCGCCGCGGTGGCCACCAGCGCGGCGGACGAGGCGCGCGACGCGCTGCCGACGCTGCCGCTGACGGCGGCCACGAGCCGCAAGTCGTTCGTGCGCGGCCTGAGCCAGCTGGAGCTCGTGCAGCAGTACAACGCCGAGTCCTTCACGCCCGTGCGCGCCACGACGTCGGCGCGGCTCAGCAACGCGGTGCACCGCTCGTCCGGCGGGCCCGCGTCGATCGCCATGGCGGCTGGCGGCGGCCGCAACGGCAGCGTGAGCGGCGGCGGCGGCGGCTCGGCGCTCACGCCCGGCATGAGCATGGCCATCGCGGAGATCTTGTCGCTGCTGGACGAGTCGGTGCGCCAGCAACAGGCGCTCACGCGCCAGATGACCGGCCTCAAGGCGCGCTTGGACCGCCACGTCGCGCTGGTGAGCAGGGAGAAGCGCGTCAAGACGGCCTCGCACCGGACCGCGTCGTCGGCAAGTCTCGGGTAGGGCCAACCTTAAAAAGAGAGGGCACCGGGACAAGCTGCATGCGTTGCTTCCTTTAACCTTTCCAGGGCTTGATTCAGAGTGGCCGCGATGCTTCTCTGGAGTGGTGCGCGCGCGCTCGGTCCCGCTCCTCGCGACATGGAGAACGTCAGCGAGACACTCGACGAGTTGACGGGCTCCACGACAAGCAGCAGGCTTGGCCGATCGCCCCGTGTGTTCACACTGCGCACCAGCAGCCGCGACGGGGAAGGAGAGAGAGCCGACACGCCAGCTCCTCCTTCCCGCGCGGCGCACGGCAGTCGAACGGGGGTGAATGGCTCCGTGCACACGGAGTGCACGCGGGAAATGGCGAGAGGACGCGGCGCGCCGTACGCACAGCACACACTCAAGTGGCCGTCGCGACCGCTCCTCTCGGCACTTGCCATCGCCGTACTGCTCGCGGGGTCCTTCACCTTCGTCGGCGTCCGTCGCATCCGTTGCCAAGCGCTCGAGCGGAGCGGGAGGGAGCGAGCGCGCACGAGAAGCAGTCGCCTCCGTCGCGGCCTCCGACTCCTACCTACGATGCAAGATGGGGGGGAGATATGCACAATACGCTACACATGCACACATGCAGGTCGGCACGACCGACTCGCCGGTAGGTAGCGCCACTTGCCGTGCCACAACACACGGCCTAGCCGCGGTCGTAGCCGAGGATGGGCGCGAGCCAACGCTCCATCTCCTCGACCGGCTCGCCCTTGCGGCGAGCGTAGTCGACGATCTGGTCCTTGCCCACCTTGCCGACGGCGAAGTACTGCGAGTCCGGGTGCGCGAAGCACAGCGCGCTGACGGCCGAGCCGGGCATCATCATGTAGCTGTCCGTGAGCTGGAGCCCGATGAGCTCGTCCGCCTTGAGCAGGTCCCACAGCGCGCGCTTCTCCGTGTGGTCAGGCTGCGAAGGGTAGCCCGGCGCCGGGCGGATGCCGTCGTACTTGATCTTGAGCAGGTCCTCCGTGCCGAGCAGCTCGTCGGCCGCGTAGCCCCAGTCCTTGACGCGCATCTCGCGGTGAATGTACTCGGCGAACGCCTCGGCCAGCCGGTCGCCGATCGCCTGGGACATGATCTTGTTGAAGTCGTCGTGCTCGGCTTCGTACTTGGCCGCCATCTCCTCCACGCCGAACACGCCGACGGCAAAGCCGCCAATGTAGTCCTGGTACTCGGCCGACTTGGGCGCGATAAAGTCCGCGAGCGACATGTACGGGTCGCTCGTCTCCTTCTCCGCCTGCTGCCGCAGCATGCAGAACTTGGACACGGGCTCGTCCGGCCGCTTGGGGTCGCACACCACCACGTCGTCGCCCTCGCGGTGCGCGGGGAAGATGCCCGACACGCCGCGCACCTTCATGAGCTTCTTGTCAATGACCTCCTTCAGCAGCTTCTGCGCTTCGTCAAACACCTTGCGAGCTTCCGCGCCCACGTTCTCGTCGTCGAAGATCTTGGGGTACCCGCGGTTCGGGTAGCGGCCGCGGAGCTCCCACGTCTGGAAGAACGGGTTCCAGTCAATGAACGGCACGAGCTCCTCGAGTGGCAGGTCGTCAATGACGTGGACGCCGACACGGTTGAGCTTCTGGAACGGCGGCTTGGCCGCAAAGTCGATCTGGAAGCCCTTGCTCTTGGCGCTGTCGAACGAGAGCAGCTTGATGTCGTCCAGCGACGCGTAGTACTCCTCGCGCAGCTCTTCATACTCCTCCATGAGGTCCTCGACAAAGTCCTCACGCTCTTCGTCCTGGCGTAGCAGGTTGCCGACCACGACGACGCTGCGCGACGCGTCCAGGACGTGGATGACCGGGTGCTCCGGCGTCGAGTAATGCGGCGCGATCTTGACGGCCGCGTGCATCTTCGAAGTGGTGGCGCCGCCGACCATGAGCGGCACCGCCATGCCCGCCTTGCTCATCTCGCGCGCCACGTACACCATCTCGTCCAGGGACGGCGTGATCAGGCCCGAGAGGCCGATAATGTCCACCTTTTCCTCCTTCGCGACGCGCAGGATCTCCTCGGCCGGCACCATAACGCCCAGGTCGATGATCTTGTAGTTGTTGCAGCCGAGCACGACGCCCACAATGTTCTTGCCAATGTCGTGCACGTCGCCCTTGACCGTCGCCATGAGCACCTTGCCGGCGTACTGCGAGTCCTCGTCCTCCTCCTCGTTCGCAATGCCGTTCGCCGTGTTCTCCAGACGCTTCTGGCTCTTCTCCTCCTCCATGAACGGGAGCAGGTACGCCACCGCCTTCTTCATGACGCGCGCAGACTTGATGACCTGCGGCAGAAACATCTTCCCCGAGCCGAACAGCTCACCCACGACGTTCATGCCGTCCATGAGCGGGCCTTCGATCACGTCCAGCGGCCGCGCGCACTCCTTGCGCATCTCCTCTACATCCTGGTCAATGAACTCGGAGATGCCCTTGACAAGCGCATGCGTCAAGCGCTCGCCAATGGGCTTGGCCCGCCACTCCTGCTTGCTGCCGGCGTTCAGCACGACGCCCCCCTTCTTGGCCGCCTCCAGCTTCTCCTTCTCGATAAGCGACCGGTCCAGCAGCGCCTCGGTCGCCCCGGGGTGGCGGTTCAGGACGACGTCCTCCACCAGCTTGAGCAGGTCCTTGGGAATGTCGTCGTACACCTCGAGCATACCGGCGTTGACGATGCCCATGTCCATGCCCGCCTTGACCGCGTGGTACAGGAACACGCTGTGGATCGCCTCTCGGATGACGTTGACGCCGCGGAAGCCGAACGACAGGTTGGACACGCCGCCGCTGATCTTGCAGTACGGGTTCTGCTCCTTGATGACGCGGCACGCGTTGATGAAGTCCACGCCGTAGTTGTTGTGCTCCTCCATCCCCGTCGCGACCGTCAAGATGTTGGGGTCAAAGATGATGTCCTCAGGCGGGAACCCGACCTCGTTGACCAAAATGTCGTACGAGCGCTTGCAGATGCGCACCTTCTCGGCCTCCGTCGCGGCCTGCCCGTCCTCGTCGAAGGCCATCACGACGACCGCCGCGCCGTGGCGCTTGACGATGCGCGCGTGCTCGCAAAACAGCTCCTTGCCGACTTTGAGCGAGATGCTGTTCACGATCGACTTGCCCTGCACGCACTTGAGGCCGGCCTCGACGATGTGGAACTTGGAAGAGTCGATCATGAAGGGCACCTTGGACACGTCGGGCTCCGTGACGGCGATCTTGAGAAACCTCTCCATGGCGGCCACGCCGTCCAGCATGCCGTCGTCGACGTTCACGTCAATGACCATGGCGCCGTCCTCGACCTGCTGGCGCGCAATGTCCATGGCTGTGCCGTAGTCGCCCTTCATGATGAGTCGCTTGAAGCGGATCGAGCCCGAGAGATTGCAGCGCTCGCCCACGTTCAGGAAGCTGAAGCGCTCCTTGGTCACGATCATGTCCTCGAGCCCCGAGAGCCACATAAAGGGCTTCTGCGCGTCCGGCAGCGCCCGCGGCGGGTACTTGGCCACGGCCGCGGCGATCGCCGCGATGTGCTGGGGCGTCGTCCCGCAGCAGCCGCCGATCATGTTGATCAGGCGGTCCTTGGCGAACTCCTCGCAGTAGCCCGCCATCAAGGCGGGCGAGTCGTCGTAGCCGCCCATGGCGTTCGGCAGCCCGGCGTTGGCGTACATGGACACGAAGCACTCGGCCACGTTGGACAGCCGCTGCAGGAAGGGCTTCATCTGGTTGGCGCCCAGCGCGCAGTTGAGGCCGATGCAGAAGGGCTTCGAGTGGCGCAGGCTGGCGTAGAAGGCCTCGGTCGTCTGGCCCGAGAGCGTGCGGCCGCTCATGTCGACGATCGTGCCCGAGATGAAGAGCGGCAGGCGGCGGCCCGTCTTCTCCTGGTACAAGTCGATGGCGAACACGGCGGCCTTGGCGTTCAGCGTGTCGAAGATGGTCTCGACCAGCAAAATGTCCGAGCCGCCGTCCACGAGCCCCTCGATCTGCGTGTAGTAGGCCTCGACGAGCTCGTCGAACGTCACGTTGCGGAAGCCCGGGTCCTCCACGTTGGGCGAGATGGACAGCGTGCGGTTCGTCGGGCCGATCGAGCCGGCCACGAAGCGCGGGCGCAGCGGGTCCTTGGCCGCCACGGCGTCCGCGGCCTCGCGCGCGATCTTGGCCGACTCAAAGTTGAGCTCGTACGCGAGGCTCTCCATCTTGTAGTCGGCCTGCGCGATCGTCGTGCCCGAGAACGTGTTGGTGCCGATGAGCTGCGCGCCGCCCACCTCCATGTACTGCGTGTGGATGTCCTTGATGAGCTGCGGCTGCGTGATGGACAGCAGGTCGTTGTTGCCCTTGACCAGCACGCTAGAGTCCTTGAAGCGCTCGCCGCGGAAGTCCTCCTCCGTCAGCTTGTGCCGCTGGATCATCGTGCCCATGCCGCCGTCGAAGATGAGCGTGCGCTGCTTCATCAGTGCCGTCAGGTACGCGAAGATGTCCGTCTCCCCGCGCACGAACGGCCGCGCCAGCAGCGCCACCTCCTCCGCCGTCACCTCGCTGCGCGCCATGCTGCTACCGGTACTGTACAGCTCAGTACACAGTCGGTCGGCTGGAGCTTGCTGGTGGTGGCCACCGGTCGAAGAACGGAATGGCGCGGATGGCCAAACACGGCGATTGCCAGGTGAGCTGCTGGCCACAGGGGGCGCGTACAGACAACCAGCTCAATTTGTCATCCAGCCTAAACTGATAACCTATATAAAACTATACACATAGGTATTCTAGGCAGTCTAATTAACCGCTCTAATATTTATAACCGTTTACAGTTCATGAATCTAATCAAAGACAAAAGTGGATTTTTTGTGCATATTGCTGGGAGAGAGGGCGTGGCGAGTATACAAAGTATACCAAATGTATACAGTCGACCCCGGCAGTACCGTCCGTTTCGCCATCAAGCACGAGCTTCAGATATTCGATTTCAAGGTTCTTCAGTCAGTGATGGATCCAAAGTATGCGAAAATGTACTGCATTATGTTATCAGCGTACTTTTAATTATCCAAAATGTTGGTGATTTGGGACCGGTCAGTGACAATAG
>JAADXZ010000262.1:0-29645 GCA_023338055.1 Phytopythium mirpurense | reverse complement strand
CCCTCCGTCCATCCATCCATCCATCCACCCATCCATCCGCGACAGCCGTACCTGAGCGGAGTAGGTCGCTGGGTCGGCGGAGGGGTCGTACGTTACCCGGAACACTCGCTGGAGCTCTTCCTGAGGGTTGAGGAGCGTCTGCGCTGCTGTCGTAAGCAGGCTGCGCACACTGGACCCGATCTCCTGCTCCTCTTTGACGGGCAGGCCGGGTGCGCTGGACGCAGGCGCCACCGACACATCCTCGGCAGCGAACGGCGACCCCGCGAGGAACCTGATGCTGTCTATAAAGAGCGATAACTTGGACACGTTGCGGATCTGTGCCTCCACGAGCGACTCGTGCTGCCAGCGCGACTGCTTGAAGGAGATCACGAGCGGGTTCTGCACGCCGAACCGGTAGAACTTGCGCAGCGACTTGGCCTCGCCCGTAACCGGGTCCTGGTACGTCACGCCGACGCGTAACCTGGTAGCATACACACATGGAAACGCACGAAGCGACTGAGCGTTCAATGCAGCGAGGAAGGACCAGCATGGAGACTTACACGTGGTTGCCGACTTGGTTGAGCGGGTGGTCGACGACCATGTCCAGGCTTGCGCCGGCCGCTAGCACCCGGGCTGGGTTGGGCGGCGGCATCTTGCCAGTGCGAGCGTAGCGGTTGTCCTGCAGCTCCACGCGCTCGTTGGCGCACTGGATGTTGGCCTGTTGGGCAGGTGGAGCAGCTATTAGCACTATACAACAAGGGAAGGACGAGGCAAGGCGCGCGTACCGACAGACCGACGTCTCGAAGGTCGCACGCGTACGGGTTGATGACGCTGATGTAGCTGCTGAACGTGTTGCCGAGGAAGATCTCGCTTCGGAAGGAAGGACGCCTCCGTTATTACGATCGTGGAGAGTAACCGGTCGAATGCAGCAGCGTCCGTGCTCGTAGACGCACCCGAAGCTGTCCGGCAGTATCAGCGCGCTGGACATGGCGAACTCGTGCTGGCTGGCCGCCGCCTCGGACAGCGTCGTGGGCAGCAGCGAGCCCGACGTCGCGCCCTGCGTGAACAGCCTCGGCTTGTACAGCCGCATGACTGCGGGCGGAGAACACGGCCAGTTCAGCGCCGCCGTTAGCCCCCGAGGCACAGCTACGCCAAGGAGAAGGCCCTTCGTCTCTTCTGCCTGCCACGCACCTTTAAGCGTCGGCTGGACGGCCGGCGCGGCCGGCGCGGCCGCTCCCGTCGAGCTCATGATGCCGTTGTGGGGATGTGATGCAGTCAGGAAAACGCCGCACGTGAAAATAGTGTTGACACACTAGTTAAAAACTATGCCCTTGATAAACCCGTTAAAGAGGCTTGAACACTATTCTAGGCGTATGACGGCGCACCCCATCATTTTTTGCCGCAGAGCTCCTTTCGCGATCCCGTCCGCCCGTGCCAACTCCTCTCCGCTCGCTATGTTCTCGCGCTCGCTGCTCCGCGCCGCGCCCCTGCTCAAGGCCGCACGTCCGTCGGTGTCTTCTGCCGCTTCGGTCGGCTCCGCCGCTTCCCTTTCCCGCCTCTTCTCCGACGCGCCGACCGTGAGTGCGCATCGCTTCCGTCCCGAACAAGTTGGAGCGAGTGGCTCTGACGGCCTGTCCTGCTGACTGCAGATGCACGGAACGACCATTCTGTGCGTGCGCAAGGAAGGGAAAGTGGTGCGTGATTCACACACGCCGCTACGGTAGCGCGTCGACAGTCAAAAGGCTGAGACTTACAGCCAATGCTTGCTTGCCTGTGCTGCCTCCCCGCCTCTTGCAGTGCGTGATCGGCGACGGGCAGGTGTCGCTCGGGAGCACGGTCGTCAAGCCGAACGCGAAGAAGGTGCGCCGCATCAACGAGAACATCGTCGCGGGCTTCGCGGGCTCGACGGCCGACGCCTACACGCTCATGGAGCGGCTCGAGAACAAGCTCGAGGAGTACCCGGGGCAGCTCACGCGCGCGTGCGTCGAGCTCGCCAAGGCCTGGCGGACAGAGAAGTACCTGCGCAACCTGGAGGTGCGTCTGGCTGATTTGGAAGAGGCAAGTCTGAGGTCGTTGGATCTGACGCTGGCGATGGCAACCAGGCGATCCTCATTGTCTCGGACAGCAAGCAGTCGTACACGCTGACGGGCAATGGCGACGTGGTGGAGCCGCACGACGGCATCATCGGTATGGCTGGTCGTTTCTATTGCTGTAAACTGGCTAGTCAACTGAGACCGTGGTGGGCTGGTGTTCTCAGGCATTGGATCGGGCGGCACCTTCGCTCTCGGTACGTGGAGGCAGCGGCACTGCCGTGCTCGTGTGGGACACGTCTAACGAGGGCTTGCGTGTTCCATCCATGGCTTTCGTTGTCGTACCAGCGGCGGCGCGTGCGCTGATCGACCAGCCGGACCTGGACGCCGAGGAGATCGGCCGCCGGGCCATGAAGATCGCGGCCGACATTTGCGTGTACACGAACCACAACTTCGTCTGCGAGGTGCTGGAGGAGAAGAAGGAGGAGTAATCCTGCGGGTCCTGAAGGCGTTGATCCCGACCATCACCTCCAGCAGCAGCCATCCAGAGCGTACGGCGATTTGAAGAGACGTTGGTGATTGCAGTCGACCCCATTGGAACAGCGTGCTCTCGATAATAGAACGGGGAAGTGCCGTCGCCGTTCACGTTCTGCCGACGGAAGCGAGTCCACGGAGGAACGTGCTGTCTCCAATCTCATTACAGTCTGTCAACTGGTCCTGACGCTACTCTGAAGGCTCTGGGAAGGTCTACGTGCTCTTTTCGCCGTCGACATCGCTGGATTCCAGAAACTGGAGCCTTCGCTCTATCAAAGCTGCTGCTGGGAGGGTGCGTCAACGGCTCTCACATGAGCTTGAGGTGGCCCGTGACCTCGTCGAAGGCGGACAGCGGCGCGGGACCAATGCCAAGAACCGTCTTGGAGTCTGGCGCGATCTGCGTCCGGCCCGCGTCGACCTGTGTCCACAATTTACGAGGTTATCAGAGGGGAAAACCTGCTTTGCTGGGTTGATCCTCATGATGCCGACTTACTACGACGTAGTGGATGAGCCCCTTCTCGGTCGCCTTCTCGGCGAGCGCCATCATCTCCTCCTCCGAGTCCACCTTAAGGCAGACCTTAGCCTGACCAAGCATTTCCCACGCGCGCACGGCGTTCGGCGTCCGGCGCACCGCGCGCTTGTAGGCGCCAAGCGTCGCGTGGCAGCACTGCGCCGCGATCTTGCCTAGTCCATCGCGCCATTCACATCGTCAACACGCTGCTTAGACCCGACACAATGACCCGATAGCCAGGCGCACGACTGCAGACCACACGCACCCTTGCCCATCTTGAGGTCGGTGCGCACGCACAGCACCATCTTGTGCGGCTGCCAGCTCGCTTCGTCCGCGCCCTCCCACTCGCCGTCGTCGCTCTCGTCCGACGACGAGCCCGGCAGCTCCACCGGCGCGTCCTTCGCGCGCTTTTCGCCGCTGGAGGGAGTTGTGCTGTCGTTGTGTACCGGAATCGCGGGCTGCAGGAAGCTCGAGAGGACGTAGTGCGCCGCCGCGCCGAGCGCGAACGCCGCCGACACCTTCCACGTGACCTCGTCCAGCATTTTCGGCGATTGTTGGTCGACGGGGTACACTCAGAGGGTACGTTTTGACTGTTGCGTAATGTTGCGTTAATGGAAGTTGCTCTTTTTGAGGGACTTCAACTGGTACATGGAGCGACTGGGGTTACACTACACCGCTCACACTGTCACTGGCACAGAATCTACTAGACGATCAGCAGGCACCAGGGATGGCCACGAACGTGTCAGTCACTGGCGTCTTTGTCGCCGTGGCCATTGGTGTCGGTGTCGGTGTCGGTTCCACTGTCGACGCTTCGTTGATAGCCTCCATGTCCGCCACGCACTCCTTGTACTCCTCCGAAGTGGTCCACCACCTGAGCGTGCAGAGCCACTTGGCCTGGCAAATGGCGTCCAAGCACGACGCCTGTCGGTAGGACAGCGCCTTGGAGTTGTAGTAGTAGGTCTGTAGCAGCACCGGGTCAGATGTCACGCGCTCGATGAACTTGTTCAGCTCCGACGTCGTGAGCGACGAGACGCCGTACGCTCTGAATGATTACAATGCGGCACACAAGACGTTAGACGCGGTACTTTGACGGAGCATGACCATGTGAGCACGTACTGGCTGGCGTTGAACAGAGGCCTCCATTGCAGGCTGTCGGCGCTGCCACCCGAGATGTTGGTGCCGTAGACAGCAAAGTCGAGCAACTCGTACGTCGCCGGGTGGTAGTCCCAGACCACGAAGGCCGGGTTGTTGCCGTAGATGGGCGAGATCGCCGCCGTCGTGAACAGCGGGACGAGCTCGAAGCCCTCGGCGCTGTTCTGCTCCTCGTCAACCGGGACGCGGAACTCGACGCTGTGCACGTGGCCAAAGAGCTGCGCCTTGATCACGGACGCGTGGTAGCCCACGACCTGCTTGTAGGTGGCGATGTAGGACGCCTCCCACATCTGCGCGCCGCTGAACGAGTCCACGATGGGCGGGATGTGGCCGACGATGTACGCAGACTTGTTCTCCTTCTTGAGGGTGTCGAGTGTGGCGTTGAGCCACGCGAACTGTCCGAACGGGTCGGGCTTGTCGGTCGTGTCGGGCAGATGGCTGGGCTGTTATCGCCGTGCACGAAACTGTCAGCGAGCGCATGCTATCCAATGAAGCGAGGCCCTGCTGTAGCGTTCTTACCGAGTACGGGACGGTGTTGAACGTGAGCACGACGAGGTTGTCGCCCAAGCTGTACTGGAGGAAGCCCTTGCGCGTGAATGTGTCCATGTCGGACTCGGACAACGAGTCGTTCCACGCGCCGGCGATCAGCGCCAGCGCCGGGTTGACTTCCTCTCCGTCCGTGACGTCGATCGTGTAGTCCGGGTCTTCTCGAAGGGAAGAGGAGCATGTTAGGCTCGGTCGGTACTTGCGCTCACAGCTACTACTACGGCACGTACTGGTGTCGGCGTTGCCCATGATCGCAGTCGTGTCGAGCGTCGAGCCGTTCTTGGCTGGGTAGAACTTGTCGAGCGTCTCGACGTTCGTCTCCACGACCGCGGCCAAATACTCATCCTCTAGGTCTCCGTGGACCGCGTGGTCGCCCGTGTACACGAGCAACTCGGGGAAGGCGAGCAGCTGCTTGGCGTACGTGAGCGCGGACGTGAGCAGCGAGACCGGCGTGTCGTCGCCATAGGCGAGGGCAATCTGCTTTGACTCGGCCTCTTGTAGCTTCGTCGACAGGTTCAAGTGCACGTCCGAGAAGTGCAGGATGTGCTTGGGCTGCACCGCCCCGACCTTGGCCAGCGATTCACCCACAGTTGCAAGAAGCAGCCACAGGCGGAACAGGGACACACGAGCCATGGTTGTTGGCTGAGTGTCAGGGATACTGGTAGCTTGATAACTACGGTCGCTGAAGTAGTGCGACGCCCTGGCTTGCTTGCTTCAAGGCGAATTGCAGAGTGGCAGCAACTCCCAGCCGGGAAGTGGAAGTCTCGAGAAGGCTGGCGCTAAGCTGGATGCCAGCCAGCGTGACGGAGGGCGAGAAGATCGCACGATGGAGAGCTGCGCAGGCGTTGGTTGCGCCACTTGCCCAGCAGTGGGCATCGGCTGCGTCGGCGCCTCCAGATCGCGCAGGGGCAACATGGAGGTTACTGCAGCTGCTCGAGACCATTCCGCCACGTGTGGTGGGTGACGTTGGCCAAAAAGATACCAAACTAAGTATGCAGTAGTGGGTTATTTCTCTCGGCATACTCAAGCAGAGTTTGATGCATCCGAGCCCGTCGAGGGTCTGGCTGTGTCTTCTGTAGTACCTGCTTCGACAAGCAAGGGAGGATCTGTCCTTCTTCTCAAGCGAGCCAGCAGCTCCTCCGGCTCCTTCAGACGCCTGTGTACTCGATCGCACGTCCAACTGAGACCCTCGAGTGCCTCGAGTGTCTATTCGTGGCATTCACCAGCCTCGAGCGAGTCAGAGACCTACCGCTGAGATTCGGTTCGCTTTAATAAATGCAACTCCGTTGAAGAAGGAGCCGTGCACTAATAGCATAGCGAAAGCTACTGTGCAGCCGTTCACTCTCACGTCTGGTCGATTCTTGGTCCTCTGAGCACGCTTGCTACATCGGACACGCCTTGCTGGCCAAGTCGGCTGCCGTGCGCTTCTTCCTTCGCTTCACAACGACGAGGAGTACCAGCAGAGCGCCGAGGACCCAGATCGCCGCGATACTCTCGGCGAGATCGCTCATGTCGACGACCTTGCCATAGGACTGGCTCCACGACAACGACGCCGCCGCCGCTGCGTTGGCGGTCGCTGCCGCCGTCGACTGTCCACGGGCCATGCACGCAAGGTGCTCCTCGGATCGGGGCAGCCACTTCATCGAGCACTGCCATCTCGAGAGGCACATGGAGTCTCCTGCGCATGGAGACTGCCGATACGAGAGCGCTCTTGAGAAGAAGTAGTACCGCTCCATCAGGCTCGGATCCGCCTGCGCTCGGTCTGCAAAGCTCTTCAGCTCCACAGCAGCCAAAGATCGTACTCCATAGGCCCTGCATGTGCAAAAGAGTGTCAGCTTCAAGAGTACTTCGACCGTCAACCTTTCCGCACATGCGAACCACGTACTCGGATGCGCGGTAGAGTAGATTCCACTCCATGTCGTCAGCTGAAGCGGACACGTTGGCGCCGTACACGACGAAGTCAAGCAGGTCGTATGTCGACGGGTCCACCTCCCAGGAGATAAACCCTGGGTTGTTGCCGAACAGAGGGGAGATGGCCGCGCCAGTAAACACCGGCGGCAAATCTGTCGCCTCGACGTCATCACTCGAGGTTCGCAGCATGTGCTTCTCACGCTGAGCTCGAGAGATTGAGCCGGTGCGGAACTCGACGCTGTGGATGTGGCCGAACAGCTGTGCCTTGACGACGCGCGCGTTCTCGGCCACGACCTGCATGTAGGCCTCAATGTACTCTGGTTGCCAGACGGGCTTGTCTGTGTGCGCCACGACGATCGGCGGGATGTGTCCGACGATGTACGCGACTTTGCCGTTGCGCCGGAGGTCGTGCAGCGTCTCATTCAGCCACTTGAGCTGCCCGAACGGGTCGCGGCCCGACGTTGGAGATCCTGTCACGTGTGGCTGCTCCGTCGAAGCAACACACGCCAGATTGTAAGCCTTGGGAAGAGTGGCGACAGTCAATACGCGCCTGCTTCCCTTACCGAGTACGGCAGTGTGTTCAAGGAGAGCACCGTGAGTCTCTCGTCGAGCTCGTACGCCAAGTACCCTCGTCGCGAGAGCACATCCCGGTCCGCCGCAGACAGCTCGGCGCTCGGCCAGACACCGGCGAATCTCGTGAGCGACGGGTTCGCTTCCCACTCGGGGTCCGTCGCGTCCATCTTGTACCCCGGCGCTGTCAATTCCGCCACGCATAATACATACATGTGGTTGGTTTGTCAATGTGCGCACCCAGAGAGGCCGCCTGGCTATCGACGACAGAGCTCAGGAGTACTCACACGTGTCCGCGTTGCCCACGACGCTCGAGACGTGCAGTCGCCCCGGCCGTGAGGCGGACGGGAAGTACGCCTCTATCATGTCGGCTGTCATCCTCATGGCGCGCGCCGCCAGCGCCGGGTCCTTCGCAAAGTGCGCCGCGCTGTCGCCCGTGTACAGGAAGATATCCGGGTCGGGCACCACCTGCCGCGCGTACTCCAGCGCCGAGCGAAGCAGAGCCGGCGTCGCGTCAAAGCTGTAGGCCACGTCCGGCTCGCGGGCGTCGGCGTCCCGCGAAATGTTCATGTGCACGTCCGAGAAGTGCAGGATGCGCTTCACGCCACCATCGCCGGCGGCACCTGCTGCAGCGCGCATCGGCGCGCCCGTGGCCGCAGAGAGCGCCACGGACGCCGCTAGAAGTGCCGCGCACGAGCACCGCCAGGAGACCATCGCTCGCGAGGATTCCTATTGATAACTGGGCGAGTGGGGGCGCATTACACCCGTTCGACTGTGCGACTAGCTCCAAACTTGTTCGGAACGATTCAGAAAGTAGCTACTGCGTGCTGACTGAATCCCATGTCAACTTATATGAGGCAAAAATGGACATATATTCTCGCTAAACTTTACGTTATCCCATGAGTGGCTAAAATCCTGGCATGCATACGTGATTGGTCAAAAATGGACGGAGGTGCGGAGCACCACCCGTTCACCGCACTGTTGGGAGCTGCTGCTGGAGGAGTCCAGCCCGCGCCACTTTCAATCAGCAAAAGAGCGAAACGATGGCCCCGAGCACCGCCAAGACCGCCGCCGGCAAGACGGCCAACAAGGTGAGCAAGAAGATGCTCAAGGGCGCGCACGGCAAGGCCGTCAAGGTCCGCACCAAGGTGCACTTCTACAAGCCCAAGACGCTCAAGCTGGCGCGCGCCCCGCGCTACGCGCGCAAGTCGATGCCGTCGCGCAACAAGCTCGACAAGTACCGCATCGTCAAGGCGCCGCTCACGACCGAGTCGGCCATGAAGAAGATCGAGGACAACAACACGCTCGTGTTCCTCGTCGACCTGCTCTCGAACAAGCGCCAGATCAAGGACGCCGTGCAGCAGCTGTACGACATCAAGGTGCAGAAGGTCAACACCCTTGTCAGGTACACCACTTCGTGTCGAGCTTTCACATCCTTGGCGACGAGCAGGAGACCCCCGCGACCGATTAGCCGTAGTCCTGATAGGGAAGAGCGGTATCGGTGGGGGTCTCTTCCGTCCCCCCCTTCGAGCTCGCGCCTTCATCTGTTGGCGCCGAGAGCGGAGGGGTCTGCATCCTTCTGAAGGTGATCGCTTGTGGGGAGCGAGTCGTCTGACCGTTGCTGTTCTTGTGTGTGGTGCCATGCAGGCCCGATGGCCAGAAGAAGGCGTACGTGCGCCTGGCCCCGGACCACGACGCCCTCGACGTCGCCAACCGCATTGGCGTGATCTAAATGGTCACCGTCGAGACGCGTGCCGGGCTTTTCGATCAGCTCTTTGCCATCACCATAACCCAAATACAGCGAGGAGCGAGCTGGCTGACCCTCTTGTGGAGGGGCTAGGCCGCCGTTCCGAGTCGTTAATGGATCCGAGCTGTAGGTAATTTCTCCCTCGCTTCATTACTGTAGACATCCTGAGTGTCATGTTCACGAGCCGACCGGAGCTCTGGCCACACCTCCACCCATTCCCATCTATCTACGACGCTGCTCCACAGCTCACTGGAATATCTTTATCGTGCCGTCCGCGCCGCTAGTCGCAATGAAGTTCCGCGACTGGTGGTACGCGACTGAGTGAACAGCTTCTCCCATCTTCGGTCGGTGAGCCTGCCATGGACGCAATGCGTTCAGCACGACTCCAACCCAGCGCCCAAGTCCGCACAGCAAATACAACAAACCGATTGCTCAAAGACGCAGTGGCGCTCTGCCACGGACCAAATGCGAAGCGATCCATCGTGGCCTGAAAGCGCGCACATCAAAGAAAATTAGCGCCAATAGCCGCCGATGGGGTCCATAGTGCACGTGGCTGCGCATTTACCTCCAGTGGCAAGGAACAAGCCCGACGAATCAATCGATAGCGTTGCGACCGAGTCTTGGTGAGCAGTGATTGAACCGATGCATTCGCCTGCAAGTCAAGCGCACATTTGAAAGTGAGGGACTTGTACTTCGACGGCGGATACAGCCACTGATTCACAGATTCAACGTCACGGTACCTGCCCGCATGTCGTACATCCGGACCTTCCGGTCGTTGTGAGCAGCGATGGCAATCGGCATCGTTGGGTGCACAACGACCTACAGACACAACACCCAACGGTATTAGTCAGGGCTACGAACAATCTGAATGGCATGACGAGCTCCTACGCACCTGGTTGACTTGTCCGTCTCTCCCCACAGTGTCTACATCGATCGCCTTGGCGACATGGATGAGCTGCTCGCCGTGGAAATCGAACTGTGCCAACGCTCCGTTGGTGTAGCCGATGACACAGGTCTTCGCATCCGTCAGCATGGTGTGCGCGGACGTGGGAATCAAGAAGCCACGGAAGTTGTGCCCTAAAGCCACAGTTAAGCGCGTTCGCACGAGATTGCGATGAGCTTGACACGTTTGATGCTCGAAGAAACATGTTTCGAAACAGCTCACGCACCAGTCGCTTTGGAGTTTGCCTTGGTGGGGCACCGCAGTTCACTCTTCAGCGACAGCTCTGAGCCACACGACAGTCCGTTGAATGAGTCCACGCGCAAGTGAAATGCACACGTGTGCATCAGTTTTGTACCTGAAGACACCCCCCAAGTACGGACGACGCCATCGGACCCCGCCGAGAACAGCACATTGGAGAGCGGATGCGCGTGGAGGTCCCACACGGCGTCCTCGTGCGCGCGCTTGATCGTATGCGACTTCAGCCCTTGATAGTCTTCATACGTAAACGGGTCGCTGCTCTTCTCGGTCTCGATCGGTGGCAGCTTGAGCAGACAGATTGATCCGTCCCGTCCTGCCGTCGCAAAAGAGCCGGCGCTCCCTACCGTCGAATTCGGCGAGTTCTCAGAGCTGATCATCGCCACTGCCAACACGCTATCGAAATGCGTTCGGACGGTCAGAATTGCATCCATCTCTGTCGCCCTGTTACAAGTCATCGCGGGCAAAACACGTTAGACGAATGTTCCATTTGAGATCTCTTCCACTTCAACGGACACGTACCGTTGCGATGGCGGGCCATTTGACACGCTCGACAAATTCCACAATCGAACAGTACAGTCCTCACTTCCTGATACCATAATGGGCTCTGTGGGGTGGAAAGCAAGCGATCGAACACCGTCCTGTTCAGAGGCGACGAGCCCACAGATTAATAACACGTTTGGCACTACATCCACGGACATCGTCACAACCACAACCGACGCACCATGTGACCCGAGAGCTTGAGCTTGAGCTTGTGAGGTCGGTAGGCTCCCTTAGGAGCGATCGGGATGGACACAGGCTTGGCAGGTGGCTTGACGGAGTCACTGGTGTCCTCGTGTGCAGACACTGATCTGGATGGAATGCGTGGGCGACTAATCTCCGTTCCCTTCGAGATCGGGCCCTTCGTGGAGCCGCTCTTGGCTGTGCTGGGCTTCATGGAGTTGGCGCTGTCGGCTCGATAAATATGAATCGACTTGGGGCTTGAGCCTGGCGAGGGCGACGGAGAGTGCGCGGTGCGTGCCGACTTGGACCGCTCCATCGATCGAGAGACCGTAATGCTTCGAGATACCTCTGCGCTGTCCGTTCTGGACTTGGACGGCGGGATACTGCTCGAGCTGGCCGAGCTGACGGGAGCAGGGGACACAAGGTACCGACCGCGTTCCTGATCGACCACGGCACGGGGTGGGAGCGGAAACGAAAGTGTAAGCAGGCAAGCACGACGACGTTTCCATTGCGAGACAAGGATCTCACCTGCCGGAGCGCAAACTCCAGCATCTTCACCCGCAGCAACGCGTCCTTGTAGGCCTCTTCCTGCACGCTGCGCTCGCTCTCCAGCTCGCGCACGCGCTGCTGGAGCTGCATGCGCTCCTCGTTCCACGCCGACTCCTCATGCGCGACGCTCGCAAACTGGCGCTGCAAGTACCGCAGCGCGCTGTCTACGCTGTCCATCGGCGCTTTCTTGCGCTACGCCCACTTGCACGCGAGTTGGTGGGGGACAAACTGTAGGGCCATGCCGAGCGTTGGCAAAAGATATGCTACGGTTCGTACCTCTCTCGCAGTGATCTTTGGCTTTCAACGTCAATCGCGCGGCGGCGTGGCGCGAATGGCAGGCGCGCGTGTATGGCACCGAGCGGTGGCAAGAGCGCGCAGCAGTGCGACCGCGGTGGACCCAGGAGGCGGCTTGCGAGGCGAACACTAGCGGCCTTTACGCCGCGGCTGCTTCTTCCTTCCCCCCTCGAAGAGGTACAGTACACCAGAGCGTTTGCGCCGTTCCCTTTCGAGCATAAAAACCTCAGCCTTTTGGAGTCAAAACCTCGTTCTTGAAGTTGTGTGGGTCCAAAATAGTGGTCTGTACACATATTGAGGTTCTCGACCTTGTTTAAGGGTGATTTGATCTAATATTCTAGGGAGAGTTGCGTCTCAAAGGTGTGTGGGGCGGGAAACCCAACAACCATCGTCCAGGCCGACGACACCTTCGCCTGCGCATCGACCGACGAGACCCCTGCGTGCGCTGTGCGGGACTTCGGGCGCGCGAGGCGTCGCCATGTTCGAGACGCTTGTGACGCGGCTGCTGACGAACGCGCTGGGCAGCTACGTGGACCCCAAGTGCTTCTCGAGGGACAAGATCAATGTGGCCGTCTGGTCCGGCAACGTGGTGCTGCACGAGCTCGAGGTCAAGCCGGACGTGCTGGACCACCCAGCGCTGCGACTCGTGCGTGGCATGTGCGGCTCGATCGAGCTCAAGATTCCGTGGAACCGCCTGCAGTCGGACTCGGTCGTCGCCATCGTCGACGACGTGTACCTCATGGTAGAGACCGAGGCGGACATTGAGGCCGTCATGATGGAGATGAACGAGTTCACCATCAAGAAGAAGATCCTGGAGAGCCTGTACGCGCAGGCCAAGGAGCAGCAGCAAAGTCAAGAGGCGACAGACGGATCGGAGAACGGGTTTGCCGCGCGCCTGATCAACAAGATCATTGACAATGTGGAGGTGCGTGGACGGACCGATCGTTTCTTCGACACTCGCCTGCTGCGCCTAACTGGAGCTGTGAATGTTATCTGCGCAGCTTCACATTCGGCGGATCCATGTGCGCATTGAGGACCGTCACACCGGCGACCACCCCTTTGCTGTCGGCGTGGCGATTGAATCGGTCCACGTTCAGGTACAGTCCTCTTTTAAATGTGCCAGTTCTGCCGGTTCTACCCCAGGTCGTAACACACGCTGCTCTGATATGCACCTTTTAGTCAACAAACTCCAACTGGCAGCCATCGTATGTCGATACGTCGGTGAGCAACGAGCCGCGCATCTTCAAGATCGTGGAGCTGAACCACCTGAGCGTGTACCTAAACCCAGACTGCGAAGTGATCCGAGACCACAAGATTGACTTCGCGACGTGCTCTTTGAGCGAGTTCTCGAGCGCATTCAGCCGGTCGATTCCGAAGCGTTTTGACGATCGACACTTCCAGCACCTGCAGTTGTACCCGTCGCACCAACAACACCATTTCCTGGTCAAACCAATCGATGCCAGTGCGCGACTGATTGTCAACCGCGATGTGTCGGACTCGGGTATGCCCAAGGTTGAAGTTGACGTCAACATCCCAGAAGTCGCAATCCGTCTGGAGGAGTCGCAGTACTGCGATTTGCTGTACTTCGCGTCGGCGCTTCAAGCTCCCAAGCACTACGCAAAGTACCAACAGTATCGTAAATTCCGGCCCAGGTCGTCGGTGTTCGATGCGAAGCCTGGGGAGTGGTGGCACTACGCCATACACGCAGTCGTCAGTGACGTGAAGGACAAGCAGCGCCGTTGGTCATGGTCATACATGAAGGAGCGGCGATACGATCGCAAAAAGTACGTGGTACTATGGATCCAGAAAGCAAAGTGCAATTTGGATCAAGACCGGGACCCTGGCGTCTTCTCGGACACGGAAGACGAGCTTGAAGTGAACGATGGCGATATGATGCGTCCAAGCGAAGAGCATGCCGTATCTCCAAACTCCGAGTCGGGTTCGATGACCTGGGCGTACCGCATGGCCGAGATCGAAATTGCGTTGCAAGACATTGAGAAGCGACGACCTGTTGAAGACATCCTGTTCTTCCGATACTTGGCGGATCTGGAAGTTGCAAAGCTGGAGCGCGTCGGTCGACCTCGCTCGGCTCTTCTTCCGCCGTTGCACCCGTCAGCGCACTCGGACACAGAATCTGTTGATACTGAGATGACTGGATCAAGCGGCCCGATAGAAGAGAATTACCGGACGTGGGGAGCCTGGGTGTTTGGGTGGACATCAAAGCTGGCAGCGTCTCCGTTATCGGCAAACGAGGGTGACGTTCCCCGTCGCGTGCTTCCTGATGTTGAACTCCGCGAGCTGTTCAAAATCCTGGAGTACGAACCTTCCAAGCGCTCGAAGAAGCGGCAGCACCTGAACAACAGCGGAACACAAGGTGACCCGTCAGGGCGGAGTGACGATACCTCTCAAGACGAGACAAACGAGCTCTTCCGCGTGACGGTGAGCTTACAGCGCGGCTCCATTTCCTTGGCAAGTGATCCGGAAACCAAGCGCACACTCCGACGCGACGATTCGAGTTATGGCCGCAAGTATTCTCCGACAGACTTTTTGCTTGGCACATTTTCGCAGCTCCATATCGCCGGCGTGGCGAGAGACGACACTATGGTGTTCGACGTTTCCCTGCAGTCCATCGAGGCTTTCGACGAGAGTGCAGAGAGCTCTTCCTTCTCGCGTTTGCTCAGCCGAAAGCAGACGATCCGTCCCGGCACGGATAATGACGAGGCCAGCGTCAACAAGCTTTCCGGCGTCGTGTTCCTAATGAGCTTCGAGACGAACCCAACCAACTCGAACGCAGACGCGGCGTTGTTCGTGCACATGGAGCCTCTTGAGATAGTGCTGTCTCCGACTGCGCGGTGTTGGGGTCGACTGTCAAGCTTTCTGGATACTCCGAAGGAGTTGGGGCTGTGGGCAGAGCTGGAAGTCGCTTCATTCAACGATATTGTGAACTTGAAGGCGCGCACCGAGGCGAAGCTCAACTACGTGATGGCCAACCGTGTCGCTGTGTCTGTTGACCTTCGGATTCAAGCGCCGGTGATTATCATTCCAGAGAGTGATACGGATTACAACTGCTCGCGCTTGGTGATCGACTTGGGGCACATCAGCTTCCGCACGGACCGACTCAGTCAGCTGGACAGTGACACCGTGAACTTCAACCTGCCAAGCACAGCTTCACTGGGACGATCCGGAATTTCGTCGTTGGCGCTTTTGACCCCACGCTCGCCGACCCTCTCTTCCAGCACTTCGTTTGTGAAGCAGTTGTATGACGAAGCGGACAGAGGAGAAGGCGCGATCCGCTGGAAGGAGGAGTTCTACGACAAGTTCAGCCTCTCGATCACCAACGTCCACGTGCTGCTCGTCCCATATGGAAAGACAAGCCGCGCGACGAATGGGGGAAGCTTCAACTCGGGGATGGCGTACCCTTCGGTCTCGCTCCCTCCGTACTACCACGACATCTACGACCAGGAGCCTGACCACGAGTTGGTGGAACGTTTCAGCATCAACGTCACCGTGCGCACATCGATTCTGCCGTTGGATGCGACGCTGACACGGCTGTTCATCCATGCAGACCTACCAGCGCTGACGTTCAATATGTCGGTCGACAAGTACTACCAGCTCGTGTTGTTGCTGAACCGATTCACTCTGGCGGCAGCAGCATCCAGCGCGGAGTCAGCACAATCAGAACAAGTGCAGGCCGAACGGTTTGGAAGTCTCCCGCGTGAGCAAGAAGAGCCGCCGCTCAGCGGACTTAGCACCACTTTTAGTGCGCTGACATCAACATCGCTGCGGAAGTTTATGATGGACGACGACGACGTGAGCGTGTCCCAGCGAAGTGCCCCTTTCGTGGATCCAGAGAACGCTAGCGTCTCCGATGGCGAATCCAGCGTGGAGAGCGATGACACGTGGTTCAGTATTACCAGCGGAAACGTCGACTGGGGCGCAGCTGCAGCGGTGTCTGGTGCGGAAAACGCGGTGCGGAATGGCGGTTTGCAAGTGTCCGATCTCTCCGACCCCGCCCCGCTGTTGGATCCCGAAGTGTCAAGCTCTCGAGTGAGGCCTGTCACCAATTTGCGAAGGAGAACACGCGCGTATACCGCATCGGCGTCTACTGAGCTGCTCGATCGTCGCCTGTTTGTGTGCACGATCACGGTCCCACTCGTGTCGATCAAGCTGCGCAAGCCTCGGGCTTCTTCCTTTATGCCGTATGCTTTCTATGGGTACGACGGACAGACGAGCGCCCCAGACGACGACAACGGAGAGAGCGGCGCCATTTTGATCAAGCTGCAGGGCTTCCGAGCACGTGTGGGCCAGAAGACGCTGTCGACTCAAGTGAGTTTGAGCTTGCTGTCGCTTGAAGTGGAGGACAACATCGACGAAGCCGGCCGAACATCGCAGTACCTGCTGTTTTCGTGCCCTACTATCGCAGCGCCATTTTCGATGACGGAGCCACTTCGACGTGGCGCGAAGTTTCCAAGCTATGGTAGTCTGCGAGCTCGACCGAGAAAGCAGCGAGAACGAGTGATAGCGATTCAACGAACGGACCGCGCGTCACCATCGACTGATTACGCTAGCGCCAGCCTCGCCCCTGAACAGTTGGTGGAGCTCGCGTTCAGCTCGGCAAGTGACCAGCAAACCGGTCGGGAGATCTTGAGGGACGTGGATGTTCAAGTCGGCTCGATCCAGTTCCTCTTTGACCAGTCGTACGTCTGCTCGTTGATTGAGCTGTTTGAAGACGCATCCTCCCAAGTTGCGCTCGTCCCAGCTACTGCGAGAGGCTATTCACAGGGGGAGACTGCCATGGATGACGGCATCCTTCCACCTCTGGAACTCACGCCAACTATCAAGGACGAATACAAGCTCCCCGTCAGTTTGACTGAATCTGTGCGCGCTGACTTGGAGCGTGCCCGTCAAGACCTGTACGAGAAGACGCACGATGGTTCTGGCAAACAAACCCAAGACGCTGTGCCAGCACCGGTGGCACTGAAAGTTAGCGCCCGCGTTCACTCCGTCTCCGTCTGTCTCTCCGATCGTGGTGATCCTATCGCGTCTGTTGCAATTCTACGGTCGGAGTTGAAACTGAGCACGGCTGGACAGCGTGACGTGAACATTTCCGGCTCGCTTGGGGACGTCAAGGTGTTTGACCTCGCGACCAGGAGAAGAGATGAAGAGGGCGAAGCGAACAGCTACGGGCGGACTCGTGACGTGATAGCCGCACCACCTACCTTCAAAGAGATCTTCGGGTATCATGAAGCCGTGAAGGTGGGCGGCTGCGCACCCACTGAACCGACAACGCTAGTGTCATTTGAGTGCTTGCTCACTCGAAACGCTACGTCGTGTCAAGGCCAAAGGTCGAGCGAAGCATCAGTTGCGATGGCAACGACGAAACTGGCGGTTGTGATTCAGCCCGCCCACCTCGCGTTTAGCCCAGGCTTCGTCGAGAGCGTGACCGTATATGTTCTGGATGGGCCATTGCGTGCTCACTTCCGCTCGCGAACTGCGGTCCCAGAAGTGGCGGCGAATGACGAGCGTGGGCGAGCCGAGTCGTCGTCTTCAGGAGAGGATGCGATGTTCTCGTCACCAGCACTCAACGGACTTGACCTTCAACCGGATGTATCGACGCCATTCTTCGACGCTGTGGACCCTTCGAACCGAGCTAACGGGAAGACAGCGGCAACGAAGGCAAATGAGAAGCAGTCTCCAGCATCGAGTGCGAAGTCGCTGCACGACGTGATGAGGAGGGACCCGGCTATTCACAGCGCCGACAACAAGGAGGCACCGAGCCTGCTTGCCAACATCCTCGCCCAGGCCGTCTTCGAGCTTACACTGATGCATCCCTGCGTCATCCTCCCCTCGTTTTGCTTCAGCCCGTCGGAGAATTTGGCCAAGCAAGACAACGATGACGGTGTTGAGGTGGATTTTGGCGTCTTGTCAGCGAAGGTGAGCCAAGAAGCACTAGCCAGCTCGGAAGAGCGAGTGCTGAACGTCGGGCTACGCGTCAGCGATCTCAAGGTGTCATCGTTGCCCCATCGCGTGCTGATCCTCGAACCGTTGGAGTTTGATGTTCAAATGGCTGTGCCCATCGGACCCAAGCGTTCGCCTGAGTGTCAGAAGACTTCCGAGCTGGGTGTATCGATCTCGCCGATATGCCTGAATCTCAGCGACGCCAACGTGTGCAAGCTGCTTGACGTGTACTTCGGTGCGGTTATTCCAGTTCAAGAACTCGCGGCCGAGGTGACGCAGCAGCTGGAACGAGAGGTGATGGCCAACTCTCAGCATCAAGATGAAGCTGCAGACGTGTCGGATCCGGAGGGTGGGCAGACACCAATTGCTGTCGGGGTGTGGTCTCTGCGGTGCTCCTTGGAGGAAATCAAGATCTTGATGCTCTCAAGCTCGGATGCTCACAACAGTTTCGAAGCTTGGATGAAGCAAGTCGTTCTCGACACCGAAGATAGCAGCTCGATTCGCGACAGTGTTGGCGGGTCAACCTTCGCTGGCGTTCAACTGGGCTCTCCTCGTCGCCGGCAGCACCCTCGCGACGACGACCCCTGGCAAAAGCCCGAGATGGTTCCGTTTCAAGAAGATCAAGTGGCAGTTGGCCAAGTTTCGCTTGCTTCGCTCCATGTGCATCTGGTTGTCGACGTTGGAGGCCATCACATCTCGAGCGATGAGACAGTATTCCGGTGCGACTTCTCCTTGAAAGAAGCTTCGATATCTGATCGCGTTGCAGATCAAGCGGTAAGCGCACGTGTTTACGGTTGAACGACCATTTATCACGCGTCACACACTAACTTGGATCCGTTGTGCATGTGCTCTTCCACAGGAATACCTGACGCATCTTGTCGGCCTCAATCCTGATGCTCCGGTTCTGAAAGATGTTGATCACGCCACGTTGTTTGCCCTAGCGTCCGACCTGAACTCCCCCGAGTCCCTGGTTGAGCAGCCACAAGTTATGGGCACCTTCGTCGTCCACGCAGGCAGCGATCGTGATGATCGAAGCGAGCGGCACCACCTTGATGTTTTGGTGTCATCGGCGCGATTCGTTCTACTCCCTCGTACAGCGCTGCGACTTGAGCATTTTGCGCTCGACGTCTTTGCAGCTGCAAACCAGAAGTGGATTCAGCTGCAGCGCGATCAAGGCTCACTGCTGGCCAACAAAACATCTCGACTGGGGAAGACTGGTTTCCTGGACTCTGCTCTCGAGATGGACGACCTGCGCGGAATGCAACCAGGTGCCAGATTTGGAGGTCGAACGCATCGCTCAAGGATAGACAGCCTCACCGAGTCGTTGATCGACGAGATGAACGTTGTCAAGTCCGCCTTCATGTCCCCGATCCAGCGCATGCTGAGCACGGCGAGCGCTAGGGATAGTCGAGCTGTCAACAACCCGCCCGAGACAATCGTCGAGAAGGCCCACAGCTCCGACCAAGAGTCTTCAACATCCGAAGCGCACGCGTCTGGATACGATCGGACGTCAACCAAGCGGCCTAGCCCGGCCGTCAAAATTGACGTCGAACTCGCAAATGTCGAGATCTGGCTCGTGTCGACGGACCGAAAAGCCGACGCTGCTGGCTGCGTCCTGTCTTCGACGATCAGCATCGGTGTTGACACGTCGAAAGTTCCAGACAATAACGCAGACACGACAGTCGTGTCGGAGCGTCTGGCCACCGCGTTCTTGAGCCTGGCCAATGTTGAGCTTCAAATGGACTCTCCTCTGGGGTCGATTGAGCGCGCGTCCGCGGTTCTTCGAAATGCGAACTTCCCGTGGACGTTGGTGGAGCAATTCGACTTGGATGCGACGCTTCGAGCCGATCGCTGTTACCACAAGCAACATGTGGCGGCCGCATCGGGTAATGATCTTGAGCCTCCCGAGCCACATGCAAACAGTCCACACCAGGGCCCAAGCCAAGAACCGGCATCGTCGGGTTTTCTTTGCAACGTTCCGGAAGATTGGACGCAGTGGCTGGCGTGTGTGCCAAGTGTTCGGGTGGACGAAATCGTGTCTCGCGTGTCCTACCGGGACATGCCATTGCTCCTGAAAATCGCAGGCGGTTTGGGCGATGTTGTCAAGGCTGAGGAGCGACTGCGGCAAATGGTGGATGCCAGCCCGACCGTTATGTCCGAACAAGAGGATTGGGACTTCTTCCCAGAAACTCCTGGCGACAGTTCGATGCACGGCTTCGATGAAATCGACACGACTGCGGAGCAAGTTGGGCCATGGGGCGGGAATCAAGCGTTGAAGATGAGGATGGAAGGGGCGGTGCACCTTGGCGGCCTGCAGTTCCGGTTCATCAACAACATTGTGGACCAGGAGTCGCCGGTCGTGAGCGTGCGAACGCAAGTGATCGACGTCGATATGCGCGCCGATTCGACTGCATTGCTGGATGTTTCGGCCAACTGCACGCTTGAAGCCTGGTACCATAACCTGCGCCTCGTTGCGTCCGAGCCGCTGATTGAGCCGTGGAGGGTAGACATGCACCTGTCCCGCAAGCTCAGTGTGCCGGCCATCGAGTCGGGAGTGACTGAGATCTCGTCAAAGGCGTCGGCTTGGGAGCTGAACCTGAAGTCAAAGGAATCCCTTCAACTGAACTTGACGGACGCATTCATTGCGAACTTGACCGCCGCCAACCGTGCCTGGAGCTGGGTAGTCAACGAAGGCGGCGACCCGCGTGAGATCCGCGAGTACTCGACGTATTGGATTCGAAACAACACCGGTCTACCAATGCAGTACTGGAACGCATCCCATCGGCCAAGGTCACTTTCTCCCGGCGGGGAAGAGCCGCTTCGCTTCGGAGATTTCGACGAGCGCAGGAACCAAGCAAGCCAAAGCCCACGCAGTCGCGAGCGCGAACTGTTCATCGCTGTCGAGGAGGAGTACCCGAGCGACGCGCTGACCAACGACCGGAAGCGATGGCAAAGCGAGACGCCAATCCCAGTGGACCAGGTAGACTCGCGAATGTACGCCCTGGTCGACAACGAGGCCGACTTCGCATCGACGATCATGCGCAAGTGCGAAGTCGTCATTGATGTCGTGGTCGAACGCGGGTGCAAGTTCTTCGTCGTCCGGTCCACTCTACTGATGGAGAACAAGACGGCGTCGGATCTCGAAGTGGAGTTTGTTCCGCCTCAGCGACGTGGAGGCGCGACAGCGTGGCGCTCCGGGAGTCATCAGGGTCACGTCATCCCGATATGGAAGACCGTAGTCAAGGCGGCGTCCGTCGTCCCTGTCCCAGTGCACCTTGTCTCACTTGGCGAAGGCTACGTGCTGGTACGACCTCCCGATTACAACATTGGGGAATCCAGGAGCAGTCGAAATTTACTTCCGAAGGCGTATGCAAAGGAGCGAGTCTACCTCCCTGTCTTTGATCGACCGGCTTCATCAGCCAACGAAGGAAACTCCTCGGTGGATGACGCTGGCACATCGCGGCACTCGATCAAGTTCCATCGCTTGTTCAGTGACCGGCCTGTTCGCCCTTTCGTCATGATGGGGAGCATTTCTAGCGTGAGCGGAGCGCTGTATCATCGAACGCTATCGTTTCATCCACCGCTGATACTCCACAACCTGACAGCAGGACTACTGGATTTCAGTCTGTCTACTCCTAGCGAGTGGATGCCAGCGGTGGAGAGCGAAAGTGCCGGCTCGACTGCGATGAACGCGGGGTGGGAGAATATGCAGCAGCGAGTCCGTGAGCGGGGGACCATCAACGTTGCAGACTCGCTCATTTGGCACTTGTCGGACGGGGAAACGCCACTGGAGCTACGCATTCGCATGCAAGGGTTCGAGTGGAGCGAGCCGTTGCTCCTCGACGGAAGGATGAGCGTGATGTCGCGGATCAAGATGAAGGATCTCGTCACGGACGCGTTCCTGTACGTCACGGTGGAGATCGTGATGAGCGAAGGCACGTGCCGCGAGATCTTGCTGTACGTTCCATACTGGATTGTGAACCTGACCGGCCTCAAGCTCGAGTACGAGTTTGACGAAGAGCGCGCCGGCAACGAGCACTCGACGATGCTTCTAGCGGGGCAAAAGCGACTCGATCGGGACGAGCTCCTACTCCGAGAGATGAGGCGAGTCAACTACGCAAAGCGCGAGCCCAACCCGCTATTGGTGAACGCGAACGCGTATAGGCAACACTCAGCGAAAGACGCCTCGCGAAAGGATACCCGGGTGGCTGATCATGCCGGGGATGGGCGACGACGGTCTAACGAGCAGGGAGATCGTGCAGAACGCAAGCGGCGGCACCCGTGTCTTCTCCCAAGCGTCCCTCCCGTGAAGGGGTTGCTCGATTTGCTGCCCAAATCCGTCGACGACTCGAAGAGCCTTGGAGAGCTCGAAGTTCTGCAAGCGTGCTACTCGGACCATCGATCGGAAAAGGGATGCGTTCGACTGCGAGTGACCGATGATGGGACCGGTGCGCTCGCCGACACCGGTGATTCAATGCATCGCACATGGTCGGAGCCGTTTGTACTGGATCAAACGGGGACTGTCGGCGAGATCGAAGCAGATGGCTCCGGCGTCGACCGCAGGTACAGCATCGGCTACTCCATCACGCCAGCGAAAGGACAGTACTCGCGGACCAAGGTGATCATGCTGACTCCACGGTTCATGCTGGTGAATTCCATGGGGTGCCCAATCCAAGTGTGCCACTCGTCCGCGAAGGTGATCACTCCGTCAGCGATCGAAGTGGGCGGACCGTCCGACAATTTGCAGAACGCGCCGGTCATGCCGGGCATGAACTCGGTGGTGCTTCTGGATGCGGATGGCTACGCAGACTTTCACTGGACGCTTCGCTTTGCCAAGTCGCGCACAATTCGCTGCCGGATCGCCGAGTATGGGTGGACATGGAGCGGCGCTGTCCCACTTGTCGAGTCGGGCGAGTACGTTGTTCGCGTGCGCCACGAGTCTACGCGTGAGAACAAGCTCGTTCGCATCACGCTCAAGCTGGACTCGTCATGCATCTGCGCCACGTTCCGCGAAGAGAGCACGACGGCACCGCCGTACCGGATCGAAAATTACTCGTTGGAGACGCTTCGCATCCACCAGTATCGAGTGCGAAGGAGTGAGATCCTGTTGCCGCATCACAGCTTGGACTATGCGTGGGATGAGCCGACCGAAGAGCGCCTGTTGGTCGTCGACATGCTTCCGTCCGCTGCAGGAGACAATAGCCGGCCGTTGCGCATCGGCATGTTCACGCTTGACAAGATCCAGCAGTATCCCGATGCGCTGTCGGGCACGCTAGGCATTGAGATTCTCGCCGACGGCCCGACGAGAGTGCTTCGCTTCACTGACACCCGGCTTCGTGGCGAACAAGGCGACAGTAACCTGTCGAGACAGGGCGAGGTCCCGATCGGTCAAGAGGAGCGCTCGGGCTTTCTTTCCCGGTTCGTGTCGTCGCCAACACTGCACGCGACTATTCAGCTGCAGGGGGTTGGCATCTCCGTCGTGGATGGAGTTCCAAAAGAGCTGGTGTACCTCAGCGTGTCCAATGTCGTTGTCGAGCTGCTGATGAGCGACCAAGACAAAGACAAGGGCGCGGCGTACGCGGAGGACTCGGGAGCAGCAATGTCCCGGCTGGAGCGAGAGAGCCACGCGCGCATCGTTGCGTGCCGTCTTGAAGTTGGTGATATCCAGATTGACAACCAGCTGCAGATGACGCCGTACCCGGTGCTGCTTCGATTCTCCAACCCGTACACGCGGTCGCGCATCATGAATAGCCAGATTGCCAACTCCCCGGCACTGCAGCTGACGCTTGTCAAGCACGACGAGTACGCCGGGATCGACTTCATTCGCCACTTCAGTGCGACAATGCTGCCGGTGCACGTCCGTATCGACGGCTCTCTGCTGTACGAGCTTCTTCCACTGGTCAACCACGGCAACACGTTCGGAAGCACTGGCAACAAGAAGAACGCCCTGCGGCCAACCGTTGCGGTCGGGGTCGTCCAAAGCGGCGATTTGACGCGCCACGCTCGGAACCAGCCACTGCTGCTGGACTACAACATGAGTCTCGAAGTCCCTGTGCAGATCTTGGAGGCGGTCCACAAAGATGGCACGACGTCTGCTGGTCCATCCACCGCACCAACCACTCCCTTGGTGCGCAAGCACCCCGCCCCACGCCGCACACCCAGCGGCGTGGCGTCCGAGATGCAGCGCTACTCGGCCGCCGCGAAGCACTCGACGCACCACCAGAAGCGGAACGCGAATGTCGACAAGAAGCTGTACTTCGAAGAGTTCCGCATCGGCGCCATCCGAGTACGTTGTACTTGCGTCGTCTATGGACTGTAGTAGGGCGAAAGGACTGACTCAACTTTGCTTTGCTGACTGCTTTTAGGCAACGGTGAGCTTCTCGTTCGGAGCGAGCGCCGGCGCGATGGTGGATGGCCACGTCGCCTCCTTGTCCAGCGTGCTCGCCGATTCGTCTCGAGACGCGGCGAGCGTGCCCGTGGGCCCGCTGCGACTCATCCTGAACGCGATCGGCACAAGTTTGTCCAAGATCGCGAACGCGCCCTTCAGCCTCAACTCGCTCCAGATCCACAACTCGTTCGTGCAGCCGGACGCGCTGGCGACGCGGCTCGTGTCGCACTATCAGAGCGAGGCGCTGCGGCAGGCGTACGTGATCCTCGGCAGCGTCGACGTGTTGGGAAACCCCATGATCGCGTGGCGCAACCTGCGCGGCGGGTTCCAGGATTTCATTTACGAGCCTGCGCACGGCATCACGCAGGTACGTACCATTGATTCATTCCCCAAAATTCTCCATCGAGTCTCTCGCATTCTCTAACGTCACGTGGTTGGTGCTCCTCTGCAGAGCCCCCAAGCGTTCGCGTACGGGATGGGGCGCGGCACGCTCTCGCTCGTCCGTGCGTCCGTGTACACGTTCCTGGACTTCAACACGCGCATCGTGTCTGCCTTTTCGCTTGGGCTGTCCGAGGCCTGCCTCAAGTTGGACGACTACACGGGCTACCCGGCGACGCGCAACATTTTCCAGGGTGTTGCCCAGGGCATCTCGGGCGTCGTGGTCGCGCCCATCCACTCGGTCGAGGCGCACGGCGTGCGTGGCGTGTTCCCCGGACTAGTGGCTGGCGCCTTCGGCCTCGTGCTCAAGCCGCTGCTCGGGTTGTCTCTGGCCACGGCGACGACCACGGCCACTCTCCGCGACGCGATCGACCCCAATACCAAGGCGCTGCTCGTCCGCGTGCGCCCGCCGCGGCACATTGATCTCCGCACCAAGCGCCTCAAGGTCTATTCGTACGTCGAGTCGCTTGGCGAGGAAATTGTGCGCAAGATCCGCGGCGGCCGCTACCGGGCCGATGGGTACCTTGGCCACGTCGACCTCAAGCAGAAGTGCCTGCTCGTGACCAAGAAGCGCATCCTGTTCCTGGACGTCAAGGCGTCCGGCCAGAAGTACGACGTGGAGTGGGAACTGCTCGCGGAAGAAGTCATCATGGTGGACTGCCGCAAGGCACCAGGTGAGCAGACCGTGACGATCTTCTACATGGAGGACGAGTTCAAGACCGGCGGCGGCGGCGGTGGTGGCGCGATCAGCGGCGGGAGCAGCAGCACAGGGATTGGGCCGCATGGACAGCGCACGCCGGGGCTGCCGAAGGGGATGCTGCTCAAGAAGCACGTGGTCGCGCTGCCTGACACCAAGACGCTGTTCGTCCGCGCAATGCTCCAGCAGCAGGAGCGCTCGCTGCTGACCAAGATGAACAGCGCGATCGGCTCGGACCTGCGGCCGTCGGCGTCCCACAGCTCGATGCCGTCCGTGACCAAGGCGGCGACGATGGAGCGGTCCTGGTCCCAGCAACAGCAGTACCGCCTGCCGACGTCGTACCCGATCTTCCGCATGCCGTCGACGATGCAGCTCGCACGCAGCCTCAGCTCGTCCAATCTGTCGCAGGTCGTGCACGATGAGGAGCACGAGCAGAGCGAGCCCGGAGACCACGGCGCGCAGCACGAGTAAGGACAACGTTTTCTCCACGTGTTGTGTATTCAGAAGTTGATATAGAGGTCGTGTCGGTGGGGACCAAATCTAACAGGCGAGAGCAATGTGCTCCGCTCCCTCCCACCAGGCAAAACTCCAAGGAGACCAAACGACTGCCCTGAAGTAGTCTGGGATGTGCATGCACCCACCAAACTTACTCGTCGTCCGCCGCCACGCCGTTACCGACCTCGGACTTGCGCTGCGCGTTCCACATGCGCGCGTAAATGCCTTCCGGCACTTGGACGAGCTCGTCGTGGGTGCCGCGCTCGGAGATCTCCCCACTGCGCAGCACAATGATCTGGTTGGCGTCTCGCACCTACAAGTCGCCAAACAAGCACATGAGCACCCCACCCCGCAAGAGAAACGACGACTCAGAGCAGCACAGCACCAAGAAAATGAGCGCCACGTACGGTCGAGAGGCGGTGAGCAATGACGAGCATGGTGCGATTGGACTGCAGCCGCTTGAGCGCCGCCTGGATCTCCTGCTCGGTGACCGTGTCGAGCGCCGACGTGGCCTCGTCGAGGATGACGAATGGCGGGTCCTTGAGCAGCGTGCGCGCGATGGCCACGCGCTGCTTCTCGCCGCCCGAGAGCTTGAGCCCGCGCTCGCCCACCTTGGTATTCCACTGCTCGGGCAGCGACATGATGAAGTCGTAGATGCGCGCGCTCTTGGCCGCCTCGACGACCTGGTCGAACGTGGCCTGCAGGTTGCCGTACTTGACGTTGCTCAGGATCGTGTCGTTGAACAGCACCGTGTCCTGCGGCACGATGCCGATCGCGCGCCGGAGCGAGTGCTGCGTCACCTTGGCGATATCTTGGTGGTTCACCAGCACCTTGCCCGACGTGCACTCGTAGAAGCGGAAGAGCAAGCGCGAGATCGTCGTCTTGCCTGCTCCCGTCTCGCCCACAAGCGCCGTCGTCGTACCGCTCGGGATGGTGAAGGTCAGGTCCTTGACGCCCGAGTCCGCTGTCTGGGACGGGTAGTGGAAGAACACGTGGCTGAAGTCGATCTGGATGCCGTTCTGCGACGCGTGGTCACACACGGACAGCTCGCGCGCGTTCGGCACATCCACGACGTCCGGCTCGACGGACAGCAGCTCGCTCAGCTTCTTCATGTCGACGACGGCGTTGATCACCATGTTGTAGATGCCGCCCAGGAAGAAGAGCGGCTGGAACAAGTTGCTCAGGTACACGGAGATGGCGACGAACGCGCCAATGTCGAGCTGGCGGCCGTCGCTGTTGGCCACCACGTGCGGAGCCGCGAGCGCCAGCGCCAGCAGCACCGTGAACTGGATAATCACCGCCTGGGCGCCGTTGAGCACGCTGAGCGACGCCTGCACCGACATGGAGTAGCGCTGGTACTTCTCAATGACCTTGGCGTAGCTGTCGACCTCGTACCGCTCGTTCGAAAAGTACTTGATGGTCTCGTAGTTGATGAGCGCGTCCGTGGCCTTGTCGTGGTACTCGTTGTCGTGGCGCGTCGACGCCTCGCGGAACTGCTTGCGCCACAGCGTGATCTTGATGGTCAGGAAGGCGTACAGCACGAGGCTCGCGAACGCCACGAACGACAGGCTCGCGAGCTCAAAGTGCACGGCGAAGATGACGACGACCACGACCGACTCGGCCAGCGTCGGGAAGAGGTAGAGGAACACGTACGACACGACCGAGTTGGCCGACTCGACGCCGCGGTCCATAGAGCGCAGCACGTCGCCGAGCTTCTTCTGGACGTGCCAGTCGTACGACAGCGCCTGCACGTGCTCGTACGTGAGCGTCGCGAGCTCAATGTACGCCGTCTGCTTGACCCGGAGGTAGATGAGCGACTGCAGCTCCTTGAACAGCTTGGACACGAGCGTCAGGCCCGAGAAGATGGCGATGTCGGTCACGCCGCCCGCCACATCGCCGACCAGCAGCTGGTTCGTCGCGCTCGCCATGTACAGCGGCGCGGCCAGGTTGGCGAGCTTGGAGATGATGAGCACCATGTACGTGCTGAGCGCGCGCGTCTTGTTGATGGCGCCGTGAGGCCAAAAGTACGGCTTCAGGATGTACATGAGTTTGACGAACGAGATGCCTCTCTGCTGCGGCGCGGCCGGCGCCGGCGCGATCGGCTCGTCCAGGTTGTCGGGCTTGGGGGGAGTCGCCGTCGAGTCGAGCAGGTAGTTGAGGTTGACGACCTCGAGCACGGTGAAGATGAGCGGCAGCGAGTTGGCGATGTTGGCGTCGCGCAGCGAGTACTGCGTCTCGTCCTGCTTGGAGAAGGCGTCCAGGCGGAACGAGTCGACGGCGAGCGACACGATGAACGCGAGCGACAGCGCGTAGGCGAGCCACGTCCAGGCGCGCTTGTCCGGGAAGCTCGCCGCGAGCGAGAAGAGCGCGCCCTTGACCAGCGTGGTCCACACGGGCAGCGCCCAGAACTGCCAGCGCACGCTCGACGGGCTCTCGACGAGCCACGCAGCGCTGAGGAAGGCGCGCGAGCCGAGCGCGACCCACGCGACGGCCAGGATGCTCGCCAGGTCCCACGCGAACAGCATGATGAGGCTGAACTGCAGGCATAGCAGCTGCCGCTTGGCCATCTTGCGGTGCCCGCGCTTGTTGGGCGTGTTGGCGTCGTCATCGGCGTCATCGTCGCGCCAGCGGGAGAACGCCGCCGCCTTCTTGTCGTCCTGCGGGACCGGCAGCAGCGGCGACGTCTCGGTCGCGGCGTGGGCGCCGGCGCGTTCCACGGGCGCCATCAGGAGCAGAAGCAGGCGAGGAGGCGCGAAGGGGGGTGGGAAGCGGCGCTTGGACGGAGCTCGAAGCTGTTGGTGGGCGGCGAATCGCGAACTGCGTTGGAAGGTCGGTCGGGTGGATACGTCGGGGCTTTCGTGATGTGCGGTACGTACGTTATCCGCCACGTCGGACAATCAGAGTGAATATTGTCCAATCGGTGTATCGTAAAAGAGGCTTTAGGAGATTGGATTGGTAAAAAACTGTTTTTGGTGTTCCAGAGATTACGCAACGCAATGGTGGACTGACCACAAAGACCAGACAGGAAGAACATGCAATTGCGAAAATTGGTAGGTGAAGTGTCAGCCTTCGGATTTGTATGGATTTGAGTCAGCTTTGACCTGTCATTTCAAATATATGTCTTGACCAGAAAAAGAAATGAGACAACGTCGAACATATATCCACATTTTGTTTTTCTTGAATAAAAATGGCGTTGCCTTTTCGTACCTAAGTGAGTTTTCGAGAAAAGAGCAAGTTTGTGTTCTGTCGAAAATCTCCTCTCCTTGCAGGAAGAGTGCAAGATGAGCGAGAACGAGATCGCATCGACAGGCAGCGGTAACGACGATCATGATGCCGCCAGCGTGCACGACGACAGCTCAGACGATGACCAAGTCATCAGAGCCGCCGACTCGAGCATCGAGTCCAGCAACGACGGCACGTCGTACGACACACCGCACGCCGAGCGAGATCAACGCGTTGAGCGGGCCGGTGCGGACATTCGAGATCGCGTCTTGGATCTAGTTGCCGGCGATCTTTGTGAGGAGCGCTGCTTGGCGCGTCGCGAGAGCCAGCTGCAGCAGTTTCTCTTGTCGCTGTCCCAGCTAAGTACCAGCGAGCAGAAGCTCAGTGCAATGACAGCTCTCGCGGTGCTGAAGGATGCAGGCCTCTCCGCTCGACACCACGGCCGCGGCATCCGTGACAAGTATCGCAACTACTGTGACGGAGCACACAGCACTTCACGCGAGGAAGCGTGCACACCGTTCGCGGTGTTTAGGAATAGTAACTGAAAAATTGACTTGGGCCTCCTATGGCCCTAATCTAACGTAACGTCTTATTACTTTCCTTGCAAAAGAGAGACTGTTTATTATGTAATGTTATTCATGAACGAGCCCAAAATGGGTGGCTCTTGGACACGGTCCATGGCTAGCCATACAAACTACAAGTT